>JADDOH010009870.1:0-99564 GCA_016648135.1 Agrypnia vestita
ACGTATATAGTCCTAAAAAATATATATAGATACAGGGTTATTTGGAAAACATTAATAACCTCGCAGGACTATATTCCCGCATTGATTATGAGTTGAAAATGTTCAAGCTATCATGACCTAATTTCAATAGTTATGGAGATATGCGACATTTAAAGTTTGCATTTTTTTTTAATATTTCTGACTTACTTTTTGTAAAACGTTGGACTATCATTACAGTAACTCATATCGATAACGAAAAATTCATTGCTTTCAATACAAGTTAAATAAAATGATAAAAAATCTGAAAAATTGCCAATTGGAATGTTTTCCAATTGGAATTCGATGGTTTTAATTATTTTATTGGACTTGTATTAAAGGGAATGAATCCTATTCTTTATAAGTTACTGTAATAATCCAACGTTTTACAGAAAATAAGTCAGAAATATTGAAAAAAAAAGCAAACTTTGATGTCGCATATCTCCTTAATTATTGATATTAGGTCATAATAGCTTAAACATTTTCGACTCATAACCAAGGCAGGAATAGACTGCGAGGTTATTAATGTTTTCCAAATAACCCTGTATATAAAACATTGTAAAAGCAGGGTTTAGCTTAGGCGCGAACCATGAATTAACACCTCCCCTGTTATTTTTACGGATGAACGGCTAGCGAAAAATAAATAAATATAAAAAAATCAGCAGGTACAGTTACGAATCACATAAATATTTATATTTTAATTGTAAGGAGTTTGCAACATTGTATAAACAATTTTTGGGAGGAGAATAACAACCCATCTGTTGGTCTATAATATATATATATGTATATATATATATGGTGCTATATAAGCGAGTCGATTTACAATTCAGTAGGCACATTATATAGAACAAAACCCTGAGCAAGTGTGCTATAAAAACGGCAAACCTTTAAAGAGACGTGTACCTATCGTCGAATACGACGCACTTGTAAAAATTACATTTTTAGTGCTTAGAGCTTTTCCATGTCAGGAGTAACTTCATGAGCCCGCCGTGAAAATTGTGAAAAGCTCTTGGAAAGCCTCACGCCTCAGTTGCGGTTAAGTAGGAACACAAGACTATCGCGATATAGCCTCGGCTCATGACGAGGCGACGAGCTTCGGAGCTCGCTGAGCGGGGAAGGCTGATCCGTACACCACCATTACGTTATAATATACAAGGGTATACAGATTGGAGCATTTTTACTCCCTTTATATTAACTCGTGGCGTCTGCTTGCTTGCCGTCAACAAAAGCTTTGGATCGATTTTTGACCCTTTTCCCGTGATTCAATCGAGCTGAAACTTGGCAAGCAGACTCGTGGCGTCAATCAAGAAGATCTATCAAATTATCGTTAAAATAATTAATAATTATAGTATAATTTCGGATTTTTAGAAATTTTATTGGTTTTTTCAAATTGGAATCATTAGAAAAGTTTGATTAGCAACGCCGCGGCGGCCCGATAACGTCGCGGAATATTTTCTAAATTTGAATTACTCCGTCGGTACAATAGGTACATCACTACGAATTTCGAAAATTTACAAAACAATCGGTTCACAGATGACAGCAAAATTGGGTTTTTTGGGAAAAAGTCAAATAATAATTTATTTCTTTTAGATTTCTGCTTAGTTTTGAAGAATTCTGCATTACTCAAATATGATTCTGACTAAATCATTTGACGCTGGAAATTCATAAGTTGCGATATTGATGATAATTGAATCTATCAAAATCTTGACATCTCAAAACATCTGACATTTTAGAAATATAATAAATTTCTGTAAGTTTATTGTTATGTTATATGTTTTAATTCGTCTAGGTTATTTTTTTTACCCATTTCTTTCCTGGTTCTACAATTGCTGACACAAATGGCTTAGGGCACCTCGGTGGTTACAATGGCGCAAAAGGTTTCAATTTGATCAACTTTTCTTTTTCATTATATTTAGCATTACAAGAAGAGTATACACTGTTAATTATATAATACAGAAGGCTCTCGATTATCCGGAAAAAATCCCGGAGATAATGTTCGGCAATAAAATCCTCAAATAATTACAAACACTTGCACCCAGTTGTACTGCACAAAAATTAAAAAAAAAATTAAATCTCGCTAACCACCCAGATAATGCATCAAAATGTACAGATAATTTTGTTGTTCAAAAAAATTATTCGAAAAGATGCTTTACTTTAGCCACACGTAGGTAAATTTAAACAGAGCGATTTTTATATTTTATACAAATTTTGCATTTTTTCATTTTATAAAGAATTTCAAAATAAATACTACTGCAGATAATCAGGTGTATATTGTATGCTTAAATTTCATATTGGATAGATTTAAAAAAAATATTTTTATAATCCATCCCATAAAAATTTTCAATCTGTAGAAATAGACGAGTTATTTATTAATTTTCAAAACTAATGAACTTTTTTTAAACGATAATATTGTGTAACATTCGAATGATACAACAAATTAGAAATGACGGTAAGAGAGATTATAAACAGTCATAAGAGGAAACAACCTTGGTAAAATTGGCAGTGAAGGAGATGCAATATAAAGAAATATAATTATTTTCTTCTTCTTCTTCAACTTTGTTTACACTCAAGAGTCTGTTTGTGCAGGAGTTTCCTCTTGTGATGCTGAATTCCAGCTATATCTCCATCGCTTCGGGGGTCTCCCTGGTGTCCATCTGGTACGCCACGTAGAGAGATATGACGTGCAATCCGAGATGGTGAATAATTTTTTATAATTATCAATTCAAGCAAACAAACCTAAACAAACGTTTCAGAGATACAAATATTTTACCTCAATTTTTTTTCTTTTAAACAGAGATGCGAACACGGAATACGTGTCGCATCAATATTCTTACTACTTTATTACTAAGCTAAGCACCTGTGCTACGAAAACAGGACAAACTTTCTGGTGTCATGGAATGGGGCTCAAACCACCGACCACCAGATCACTGCGCGTGCGTCATGACCACTGCACCAACCAAGCTACTCAATTTCTCTTATATTAATTGTTAAATGAGATGGCATTTATTACTTCTAACATACATAAACATAATAAAAATATATATTTAACTTCAACTATCTTATTATTAGATACTAAATCATTTTATATTATTGCTCGGGAAAAAAATATTGTTATCGTGATTTTCCTTCTCAGATTTCTGCATTCAATACAAAAATAACCGGACTGCCTCGTGAAAGTCAACAAATATCGGTAGATTATAATGCCATCAGCGGCCGTTATATGGCATAAGCCGTCAGCTGATCATATTTATTTATTGTAAAAGAAAATTGAAAGAATCCTAATGTAATATCATAAATGTTGAGCTCACATTTGTATTTTAAATATGTACCAGTTTTCACAGCTCATCAACCATCGGTTTTTAATATTTTTCATTATGTATACAGCAGTAAAATAAGTGTAAAAATTAATTTAATTGTTATTAATACAATAGTATCGCACGAAAATGAGTTATTTATATTGTATGTAACAAAAATTAATTCAGATTTACTGAGTATATTCAAATTTTATCCAAATACCAGTACCTATCTATTGTATTCTTGAAAAATTTTGACATAGGTATCTACTCAAAATATTCTGAATATACAAAAACTGGTCTAAAAATTTCAATAATTTTCAGGCGTATTCTAGTTAACATATGTATTAATATTTATGTGTTTAATAAAGCGAATGTTTTATATGAACCGTATATTTTATTGAGAAGCAAATCTCGACATTTCACACAGAGATGTAGTCCGAAATTAAGTTCAATCAGTTCTACCTATACCTAGGCCATGATAAGACGCTCTCCTGATGACGATGAATAAGACTTCAGCGAAACGTCGAGATTTACTTCTCAGTAAAATTTACGGTTCTTATAATATATCCGTTTTATTTAACACATTAATATGTCCAACGACCGAAATAATAAGCTTAACTAATATTAGCTTAACTAGTATTAATAATTTTAAATAATGTCTTTTACAAGTAAAAATAACATTACTTTAAAACTCATATAAAAAAAATATATCTCAATACCAAGGGCATCATCTATACTGATTTATGGGTTTGACAAATTTCAATCACAGATGGCGGTAGTAAAATACATCTCACATATGAAACAAGGTGTGCAAAGTTGAAATATATACAACTTCCTAAAATTTGATAGATATGGTCTATTTGGTCGAATTGTGAAAAGTGATCACTTAAGCCATTCGTACGATAGGTTGTAAGTCCTATAAACACTTAATAGACTTCAATATCTAATTTTCCATATAAATAGCTTCGTCTCTATGAGGCATGTGTAATATATCTCCAAAAATGAATTTAATAACTTTTTAAGTCCCATATCAGTATTTTTTCATAACATTTATATGGTAAAAATATATATACAGTATTTCATGGATTATTAAAAGTATTATTATTTTTAAACACCAATTGTGCATCGTAAGAACTTTATTTTTATTATTTTATATTCATTATATCGATTAAATACGTTTAGTGTAATAATTATGTAAATCTAAGCTTCCAAATAATCTGAAATGTAACTTTGTGAAATTGTAATAAGGGCCAACAAAATGGATCACTATTCATCCCTTTGATTTCCCCGCCCTTCGTGAGTACTAAAGACAATGCTGGTAATTAAACCCGACACCACAACTTCTAACGATACCCCGATCCCTTTGCATAGTTCCAGTTATTTCCCTTTCCCCCTTCGCTCCTCAGACGCGGCTTTCGTCGCGGGGTATCAAGGGTTTGCAAATAAGAAGAAATCACTTATGCCATTTCAGAGCTGCGGTTTGAAACTTAGCTGACACTCAACATGAATAGGAAGAGGAGAAATAGCTATGATTTGAAGTACTCAATTCTCCAGGGTAAATTTAGAGTACTTTCGAATAATTAAAATTGTTATACTTCGTATGACGCACACATTGAAGCTTTCATAGTATGCTTCGGTAAGGGTGAAAAATTCGCAGGCAAGCTAGTTTTTCTTTATCAATTTTATTTCTCGTATAATCATTTTGGAGTGCTAAACATTTGATTATTTTGACATGTCTTAATTTAGTAACATGGATTATTTTAGTTTTTTATTTATTTAATGAAAACACATTCTACAATAATTATAACAAATTGGATGAATCAAATAAGTACAAAAATATGCTATAGGTTTATATTTTTCGTAAAAAAAAACTATCCCAAACAATTAAATTTGCGTATTTAATTAACTACGCGATATTACAACGTATTTTGTAATAATAAGGGAAAAAATAATTACCATTCTCAATTAAAAATTAAGAATTTTTTATCGCATACTCCAATAGATACCACTTTTCCAGAGATTTAAAAATAAATGCTTTTTGACCAATATTTCGTTAGTGATAGTTTTTTAATTTTTATTAATTGTTTGTTATAATATAAAATATGTCCAAGATAGACCAAGTGCTGTGGTAAAGAAGTTAAAATTAGTTAAGTTAAATTTACATCTTCTTCTTTCCTTCTTCTTGTTCTACCATATTCTATCGGAGGGTGGCGATCATGACTATTCACCGCCCAACGGAACAACTCAGTCAAGTTACGTTGGTACCAGTCCCTCAAGTTACGCAGCCGCGAGATGCGTCTTCCTAAGCTTCTTTTTCCACTTATTTTCTCCTGGGTTAAGACTATGCTTTGGTGCTCTCACAATATATCCGAGATACTTAAGCATTCTTAACTACTCGGTCTTTTTCCATACGCTGAGAAATTCAACATTCTTAACTCTATCCAACATCCAAGAAATTTTCAATATGATCCAATAAAGTCACATCTTAAAGGCTTCGACTTCGCGGATTAATTCTTTGTTTAATGTCCATGTCACCATCCCAGAGAATGGTGAAAATATAACATCAAACCATGCGCATTCTCACAGGCTTAGGCCACTTTTAGAGAATAAAGGTACCATTCTGAGAAACGCACTTCGAGGTCTTACTTTATAAATTTATTTTATTTTATTTATTAATTTATAAAATAATCTACAGTCATTAAAAGTTTTACATTATAATTTTTTTTCATTCCAGTTTAAACGCCTTTATATTTACTGTGTTTTGTATAGTTTTCGGCAGGCTAACAAATATTTTAAAGCCTTTGTATATTAGAAAATTTGGTGAATTGTTTTTCGTTTTCTTTTGAAGTCTTATGCTATCGGCTCTTCTTGTTTTGTATAAATTAAAATCCTTGTTTTGTTTCATCCTGTTATCAAAATATTTGGGCAATAATCCGTGTCTGTTTTAGATATTTTTATTGAAATATTACATTTTATTCTTTGATTTACTGATTCAAATTTAAGGTCATTCATAACATCTTTTGTTATTTCTTCTAATATATTTAAAAATTGTGCGCATTGCTTTGTTCTGTACTGTTTGTAGTTTCTTTAGCATTTCTTCGTTGCTTATAAATAATACGCTTGAACAGTACTTACTTTAGTATACTTCTTGAAAGGATTCCATTTCTCGTTCACCCATGCTCCTAAGTACTTATATTACGCGACTCTTTCTATTAGTTCATTGTTTGTTCGTGATTGTTTTTAGTGAACGAAGCGATCTTTTTGATATTATCAGCAATTTAGTTTTACAAGAGTTGATACTCAGGCAGTACTCGTTACTTGATTCGTTCGCCTTTTTATATCGGTGTTATGAGGTCATGGACCTCGCGTCACCTTGTATTAATTAATATTCTTGAAGTCTCTAACATTTTTTTTGCATTTCTCTTGCAGTTAGCTTATCATTTTTTCGCGATGAAGAGTTTTGGTGCAAAAAACTCAAAAATTATTCTTCCTGCCGGCACAAATTATAGAAACGAATTTCTTCCTCGTCTTGAGATTTCAATCAGTGTGACGTTCTTTTTATGTTTGAATTTCAGCTTTATATTAATTAGTTATAAGTTTGGTATACATTTATTCATAGTCACTAAAAAATGTAAAACAAAATCAATTAAAAATGTAAACAAATTATTTTTTATATTAATACATTACAATATAAACGAACTCACCATTTCTATTAATCCAAGTGACTTGTGAAATGTAATTGCTAAAATTTTACATAATTTTCTCAAGTTTTTATAAAATTCCAATTTAAATTTAACGTTCAGAACGAAAAAAAATCGCAAAGTCGTGGTATATTTATGTTTGTTTCGTTAGCATCGTTTCGGTTGCGAGTTGAGGCTGTTAGAACTATGCTGTCTAGTGTAATGTAGCGTTAGTGATGAACATTGTTACGTAGAAAACTATTTAATTTGATTATTTTTATTTTTTTTTGGACTCTCTCCACATTAAATATAAAATTTAGATTCTTGATTTTTTCTTGTCAAAGTTGAGCTCCTACAAATTTGCCATTCTTTAATACTACCTATATGTACCTAATTGTAATTAATTCCCTTTAGTTAAGGTCTAAAAGCCTCTCTAAGATCTCACTGTTTACGGTCGTATTAGTCGGTGGGAAGAAAAAGTAAGCAGTGATTTAAATTTATATTTAGGGACCGTGTATCCCGTAAAATTAATTGTTTCTATACTTGATCCCATACTAACAGTCCTTTAAAATCGATCGAAAGACATGTCCTTTATTTTATTAATGCTAGTTAATAATTTTAGTAATGCTAGAGTCTACTTCCAGTGGTCAAGTTTGGCTGCAAAACATGCACAGATTCTAGACAAAAAAGCCCAAAAATTTCCAGTTTTGCTAGGCGTGGAGAGATGTATGTTGGCCATCATGCAAAAAGAAACGTGTGGAAATCGCTTCTGAATCAAGACGCCGACAACCCACCCTAAAACTGAACTGAAGAAATCATCAAATTCTACGGAAATGCGTGGCATAGAATAACAGTAAATAAAATTGGGAGCCCCTTGAGAGACGAGTCGGGAGACTTCAACCAAAAGTAGATAGAAAAACAAAACATGTGACTATCATGAGATAAGCACACGCATAAACAGAGAAAATTCTCAAAGATTGAAATTATCCATGTTTTATTTATTCATTCCTTACTATTTTAACATTTACATGACGATAAAATTTAAACACATGGAAATAAAAACACTTGAAAAGCAAGAAAACACTTTGTGGCTTGACATTATAAGACATTTAAGAATAAATTTAATGCTATGTTTTAAACCTCGTTTTATTTGTTTATTACTTTATTTTTGTTTATTATTGTATTGGTTTGTATATTATATGAAAAAAACTTTATTGCTATATATTTGTCAACTAGCTTCGGTTGGACTCAACCTTCTTCAGGACATTTATAATATAGACTGTATAATTGTCCGAAGGTTGAGTCCAACCAAAACTAGTTGACAAATATATAGCAATAAAGTGGTTATAACAAAGTATTTAATTTATTCTTAAATGTCTTATAAAAACACTTCTTTTTTATGTCAACATTTGTAATTTTTTGAGACGCTTTTCGCCTTATAAGGGCATTATCAGTCTAAAATACGTAAGTATAATATAATATATAAGTATCAATGAGATTGATCTAGATATCTAGATATTTTAGAAAACACAGCGATTAATAGTAACAAAAATGTAATCAGTATTCAAACACCATCTATTAACTCTCCTCTTCTGCGCTTAATGACCACGCCCACGTACCTACCAGACTCTGATATAAACCCCACTCCTCACGCCGACCTTTATTCTTAAGTTAAGTATTAGTAACATTACTTTATATGAGGCGTTAGCATCGAAAGCATTCTTATCGTTATAAATAAAAAATGAAAGTAAACAAAGTTAACATTTTTGAATATATTTCTTACACATGTTTTTATTTCCATATGTGTGATTGTGGAGTTCTATAAATATACCTCCAAAACAATTAAGAAAATCTTATGTAATTTCTCATATTATCACGATGTAAAATTTCCCCCAATCTTAATATTATAAAAATTATAGATGCCGTCGTATTAATTATCATTAAGCTTATTAATTGGTAAAATAATAGATTGTCATGTTCCTCCCTGACAGGTTCGATCAGTCATTTTAAAATGTTACATTTTGTATATAATTAAAATTTTCATGTAGTCGATTTAATTGACAAGGCGTGTGAATGGTAGCGATGCATTTGTAAGTACATTGTTTGTAGCAAAGGAAAAAACTACATATCAAAATGAAAACTACAATATACACGCGTTCACCAGTTTGAAGACTACAAATTGTACACTACATTTGTAGTAAAAACTACATGAAGTGAATTAATTGTAGTACTACAAAATTGTAGTACCAATGAAGTGAAGTAATGAAGTAATTGTAGTATTAATGAAGTGAAGTAATGAAGTAATTGTAGTATAAATGAAGAGAAGTAATTGTACTACAGAACTGTAGCACTAATGAAATAATTATATAATAAAAAGTTTGGTGACTTAACAAAAAAAAAAGGTCAAATGTCAAAGGTCAAAATAACAAAAAAAATATATATATATTTGAGACAAATGCCGATATTTTTTTTAAAGTAACATTTGGCGACCTAAAAAAAAAGAAAAGGTCGCCAACCAGATTTCTTCATTCAGTCCCAAAATTTTTCAAAACATGGGGGGGGGGTGGTTTCAGTTTCCAGAGATTTCTTTGTTCAGTCCCAAATTTTTTCTAACCGTGGGGGAAGGGTTGTTTCGATTTCCAAAAATTTATTCATTTATTCATTTATCTACATCGACTTCCCAAAAATTTTACATAAAAAATGAACTATTTAAAGTATGCTCGTACTTTCGATAACTTTGAAGTGTGTGTAGTTTTTAGTGTGCACTGCACTTCAAAAAGTGTGAAGTGTACACTTCAATGTAATGTAGTACTACATTGTAGTAGTGAGTACAGAGCGGACCCATCACTAATTGTTTGTACTGTTTTCTCGGGATACTTGAAAGCAGACAATTATGCTGATGCCATGGAAAATTCAGTAAGAGCTTTTAAACCAAAGGGGTGGGATTTGTCCTTGAAGGGGTACTTTCTTCAACACATTATTTGAAGTTCTTCCCATTTATCTGAGTGCTCTCGGTGATGAGCATGGAGAATGATGGCTCCAAGAAAATACAGGCACTTTTAAAAAGTTGTTTTGTAACTCTTTTAATAAGAAAAGTATGATTATCTACAATTTATATTTCTACAGAAAAGGACTATTGAGATGATGGAAAAAATGTGGGAAAAATAAGTTTTTCCACCAACATTTTTATATGTATGTTTTGAGAAAACAATTACAATAATAATGTATCGTCACTGTATATATAATTAAGTCTATGTGCCGTTTAATACATTCTCAGATGAATGAATCAATTTGTCAAGTTTTCATATAAATAATAGAGATATACTAAAAAAAACATTGCCGTTCATCTGGCAAGTCTGACTAGTAATTATTTAAAATATTTTTTATAAATCTAGTTTGTGCAATTAATTTTTAAAATAGTTTCATTCGTTTATTTCAGAATGTACTTAAACGGCACATAGGCTTAATTATATATACAGCGACGGTATGTTGTCCATAGAGAGATAAGTATTAATTTAGATAAATTATTGAAGCTATTTAATACTTCACTTCAAAAATATACAAGTATCGTTACTAGCTGTAAAACATATGTACACATATTATGTAATGGAAAGGACTATAGATGTCTCTAGCATAGTCCATTTGAAACTGTGCTGGTATTTTGGGATGGGGCTGGAACCACCAACTACCACACCACACACACACACAGGTAAACGTCATGACCATTACACCAACAAGCTACTCAATAAGTTATTTCTTATTTTTATTAACTCCTGTGTGTCGGTGATGTAACGTAGGTCTACCTGTCATACAAAATATGAAATATCTACCTTATTTACGAAAACTAAAACGTCACATTTTGTTTGTAATCATCGAATAGACATTTTCACACCAAAATTACTAAATTATACTGTTGGGAATGTACGGATTTTTTAATTAAAAAATATTTATTCATTACTCTCGTATTTTCGGCCAGTGTGTAAGAGAGAGCAGTATATTGTGCATCGCAGTTAAATCGAGCAAGAAAGAGCACGACAATACCATACATTTCATGTAGGACAGAGATGGCGGTTGCTTGGGTTTCGGCGAAAGAAAAAACAATATAGAAAGAGTACGATAGAGTCGGGTAACACGTGCTAGACAAAGACGGAGTGCATGCGACTGAAGCGAGCAGGCGACCGCGTCGTTGTATTCAGTTGCTATTGAAACGTCGGCGGAAGCGCGCGCAAATTCGATTTGCCATGATTTTATAATAATTTACTAAAATAATGCAAATATGTATATTTACTTTACATAATTATATAAAGGGACCTTTAAAAAGTCTTATCTGTATTGTGTATATGTATATTTTATCATATATTAAAAACTATGCCGATTTTTAATCAGGTAACGCTGTGTTACTCCACCGTCCCCAAAGTTTTTTTTTAGCACAGTCTTTTAAGAGTTAAAAATTATTAAAAATCCAGAGATTGCTCTGGATTGGGTTCGCTAACCTCATACGCGTCAACTGTTTTACGTAGATAAGATAAGCGTAATTTTTTTTAACTAAATAAAAATGTTGAGATAAATACTTAGTCCACAGACGTTCTCTGTCATGTACTTATAAATATGTAAGTACGGTTTAATTTTTATTTTTTGTGGGTATGAGACGCAAACGTGACATTTTAGTCCAGTCAAATAGAGTCAACATGTGAATACATTTAATTAACTAGAATAATGGAGCGCTCAGCAAGCAGCGGGCGGCGCTTCGCATGAATACTAATGAAGCATTTGAAGCTGCGGTCGGCGAATAAAAATAAGACCCTTGTACACAAAGCACGGCGGTATTTTCAAGTTTCACTGAGAACTGCGCGGCGGCAGGTTTCATCATGAAACGTCACCGACGCGGCTTGTCCGATGCAAATTGTGTGATGAAGCATCTGATAGGATTCATCAAGAGACGTCGCCTTTATTTAACTTGCACCTTGTTGGATAACCGTAAAGCAGTGGCGTGGAAGCGGTACAGACTTGGGGTAAGGTGAGGTGACATTCTTACAAAAGTATCACATTATTATTTTCCTATTTTAATTTCTCATTTTTATAAAGATACTATTACTTGCCCAACTAAAACCCGCCCCGCCCGCACCCGGCGATAACCTCTCGCCCTGTCATTTATTTCAATTTTGTATTTGGTCGGGAGCTGTGACATCTTGATTACCAATATACACACTGAATTATTATGTCCAAAACATCCTAAATAGTCCGGGATGGTGCAAGAACAATTGCCAATGAAGTATTAAAACTTTGCGAAGCTGAAAAAGCGAATAATGGACCGATATTACCCTCTGACAGTTTGATAGATAGAACGGCAGCCATTACTGCATGGTTTCTTCAGTGCTGCCCGACCAAATTTCTGTTAAAGGCTACGACACTGGTCACCGGACATTCTGTACATTATGTATAGCGTAATAAATTTACACCCTGACAACTTGTTACACGACAGGGACGCCCTCCTTCACACGCCAAGTTATAGTGGTATGTCTATACCCATGATATGATGCTACGAGCAGAGGGTAGCTGATTCTAAAACTAGGATATCAATAGGTAACAACCCCGCTTTCACTGGAAATGCCACACTGGAAGTTGTCCGGTATGCACTCGTGAGTGCCAGAAGGGGGCTCTTCTGACCTTTGTTCAGAGCAAAGGAGACAACCGTAAATCTGAGTCTATGTGCCCACATCTCTGCCGCATAGGTAACCCGGGCCACGTTTATAAGGTGACATAGATCAGTCGCATAGCAGGCGCGTAAATTCCCCACTCCGACAAAGACATCCTCTTCAGCGCACCAAAGAAATCCGAACCTCTTTCCGACAAAACCTTGACACGAGCTAGAAAGGGACCCGATATGTTAGTGAACACACCAAGGTATCTTGTCAACATGTCAAAATTTAATCTAGAAGCTCCCATGTGCACAGTCTGTTTTCTTCCCCTACTAATTTAATATCATGGGTCTTGTGAGGTATAAGGGTACGAACATGCCGAAGATGCTTCACTACGATACCTCGCGGTCGCGGTTTAGCTCGCTACCTCGATGGCACCTCCATGTAAAACAAACACATGCCGAAAGATACCTCACTGCGATACATCGCGGCCTACATAGAGGTTTACCTCGATGCTTACGTGAAAACAAAACATTTTGTTTTCACATCGCGGTCGACCGCGCATATTCGCCTCAGCCTTGCGAATTTGTCCAATCACAAGCTAGACCACATCGCTGCTCGCCATTAACCGCGATGTAACGGAAAAACAACTGAAGCTGTCATTATCATTAATCCCGTATTGTTCATGTCACGATCGCTGTAGGTATCTTTTAAACTGTCAAATAAACATTACCTACCATCAGTTCATTGTTTTCACTTGGTGATTCTACATAGTGCCACTTCCGTTCGATTTTTTACTTGATAAATACTGTGAATCAAATGTCATCGAGGTGCGACTGAACCGACATGTTCGCACCGCCATCCATGTACATAGCAAGTATCGACATCGAGGTAGCGAACTGAAACCGCGACCGCGAGGTATCGCAGTGAAGCATCTTCGGCATGTTCGTACCCTTAGAGTTAGTTTGTTACAAGCGCACCATTCGATAAACAGCTGTATTTGATCTATACTCCATTTTCAAACAACTTTTGTCAATAAAAGTGCTATTGTTATGCAACCTGCCGGCAACGTAACAGTAACAGGTCATTGAATAAGACGTACCACAAGGTCGGTCCATGGACCGATCCACGCGGGTAGCCCATATTCGGTTCTCTATTGATTGACAATCCTCCTGTAAGTTAGCGTCACTGTTTTCTCAGATAAAAAGTTCTTGATGAGATTATACAGGCGTAGTGGTGATTGCCTCAGTTTTAGTTTAATTAGGATCGCCGCCCACCGAGCACAGTCGAAGGCGCCGAAAATGTCAAGAAAAATTACTAGGGCATATTTGGAAGTACGATCCCTGACCCATTTTAGATAGCATACACAGTAAACATACCGCGAACAAATCCAAACACATGCAAGTACTATGTAATCTATATAAGATCATATTGTTATACGGATAAAACCGTTGAAATATATAAAAAAATACGTCGCGCGTAGCTCTAAGCCAAGTTGAAAACATTTCAAATTTTATTTTATTAAGAAACCAAACAAGTAGGGAGTCAAATTTTAAATTTTGACAGCAATGGTATGACGCTAGAATAAAAAGAGTGGCTAGCAGTTATGATAGCAAAGAATTAAGAAAAACCCAGCGCACAAACACAACGCTCCGTAGAATGTTGGAAGCAAGCTTCAGAACCAAGCAACTAAAGATAATAAACCGAATGCTATCGAAATTATGATAAGTTCATTACTAAATTTATTATTTAATTTACCTACTCTGTTTTTAAAAAATGTTGTCAATATACAACTTTTTGCCTGTACGGAGTGCACGCCCCTGGTGCGTAGTCTGTCTTTATATTGAAAGATAAGCGTATGGCTTTATTGATATTTATTTTAATCTCACTACTTGTTGTTATGTAAGTGTGTGAGTATAAATATCTTTTTCCAAAATTTTATGATAATAAAATATTTTCTTTAGCAAAGTTTTGTACGTCTGAATATACCACTTCGGATCTATCATTGGAAGGGCGTTAACTGAATATAAATCCTCTTCAATTTAGAGAGATTAGAGCCTCCACGTATCCTACCGGAGCGGTAGAAAATTCTCTTAGCGCACCCCGAACCCTGCGCCCTGCGCCTGCGCCCCCTGACCTAACCTGATGACCCAAGCAGCGTCTCCACTGGCATAATCGTTTTGGGCTCAATTGGGATAAATCATTTTTGATCGATTTGTAGGTACTCCAATGTGAACGTCTTTAAAAATCATTACTCATTTGATAATGATTTTTAAAGACGTAACTTGTCACATAAATAAACAAAATACTTATATCCATTAATTATATAAACAATGTCACTACAAAATCATTTTGTTCTTTACGAAGAAGAAAAACAAAATAATTTAATACAACATTGGTAAAATACTTCTTAACTTAAAAACAAAATTAAATTTATGATTTAAATATGAGTAAAGAGTGGAATATATGAATAGTTAAAAATAAAATTGAATTTAACATACTTCCTAAATTGGATATGGTTACATATATAATTCATCTAAACATCAGGTTTCTCTAAAATTATCAGCTTTTCATTCTATAATTAAAGATTACTAAATGTTCCCATATCTGTAAATAACATTATCGAACAAATTGCAATACACAATGGTCTGCATACTAAATTAATATATAATATATTAAATAAAAAGTATAAGAAAAGTATTTAAGATTTTTTACTTACCCAGCAATAATATTGAAAAACAATATAGAAAAATCGTATTTCTAAACAATCATTTTTAAAATTCAAAAAGTGAAAACATCCGAATCTATACAACTGGCTTTATTTAATAATTTTATACCATTCAATTCCAGCAGTTTTTAATAATAATAATAAATTATATATTTAATAACAAGGATAATTGATATTTTAGAAAAAAAGGGGGGTTTTTTAATTAATTTTAATGAATGCAAAAAATTTTCTAAATATAAAATTTGTAGAGATTTTGATATAAGAATTAAGATTAATTCATTTTAGATGTTTCCATAATCCGTCATAGCTATTCAGAATTTTTAATCATCTTTTGAACACAAAGCCTTTTTCCATTTTTCCATTTTTCCATTTTTTTCATTAACAATGGTTTAGAAATTTTATAAACAAGCAGCCTAGGATTACAGTTAGATAAATTATATTTTTTTGAAATGAGAAAAAATGTAAATGTAAAAAAAAAAAAGCAAATTAAATTAACATATGTTCATATATACCTACTCAACTTTAAAAAATTGTGAACGTTGCATTCTGTAAATTGATCAATAGAGCCAGCTAACACAAGTCATAAGTCAGTCTTGCGGCTACCCTATAAAGACTTCCATACCTGTTTCTCACACAAATATCTTTGTACCGAAGACTTCTATAATTTATTGCAATTAATGTTTTCTTTTTATTAATACAATGCAACTAGATTTAAAATACACATTTTCATCGGAAAGCTTTGCTGCAAAAATCTGGAGCCTTTATCCCACCGGTCCTGTTATTTTTCCAGCATAAGCTGCAATTTAAAAATACCAAAGAGTATTTTTGAACACGGCGCTTTCAACCCGTAACTGGGACGCGGTAATGATCCGCCGGCATTCACGTCCAGGACCTGAAGCTGATCATTCCAATGATTCGCAGAAAAATCAGTCATCCATCATCATCGCCGTTCAAAGCCCGCAACAAGTTTTTACGCGTGATTGCTTTATTTGCATTCACGCGAAGCTTTCAGCTCCAAATTTGAATGAAAACGGTGCGAATTCCAACGCGAATCGTCGATTCCGCTGAATAAAGTCACTCCGTTCAATCAACACATCCCTATCGGAATACAATGGATCGAGTCAAATTCACAACAATGTGGACATGCCAATGTTACGTTTTAAAATTAAATGTTTGAATGGCTGCGTTAAAGAGGATTGTAATTGTCGTTTCACTTCGAAGTGAATCTGTTCCAACGTCGTAAATATAAAATTATATACGTGGGGTGTAAAAACAAAGACAGCAATGTCAAAAAAAATTTAATACAGTCACCGAGAATAACTAATTTATAATATTTTAGGAATATGTTCTAGGAAACATTATTCTGGAAGGGATAGATACATAACATCTAGAATTCAGTAGATACATTTTAAATAGTTTTTCTCGGTGACTGCAATAAAAATATTTATTTTTTGGATGGCTGCCTTTGCTTTTATATCGCGCATAGATTAATTGTCATCTGTTTATTGAAGAATAAATCAAATCAAAAAATAACCGAGGTGATTTCATTTGTACGTAAAAGAAAAGAAATTTCCGGTAATTGTTTTCTAGGATCGTGTATTAAAGATTTAAGATATATTAATATTTTTAAACAGCTAGCAATTTGAAACAAGGTGTATTTACCAAGCCACTTGAACAGAAAATTTATTGTGTCCACAAAATCCGTTGCATTCCATATCCCGACCTCCGGCCTTCACTCTTACTTCGGCGCCCGACTCCGTCAGTAGCAATACCGCCCGCACTTCGCGACATCGACTACTTTACTTGAATGGATTCAATGAGAATCTATACTAGCATTTATTTCTGTACTTGTATTACTCATGATCCTTGCTGTCCTTAATATCAAACAGATTACGGATACTCACATACATTGATCACCAAAGCGAGCCTGGATGATAAAGACAGGTTCCCTTTGCGTAGTACCTATACATAAACATACCTAACTTCCGATACTCATCATCTTCACGAATATTCCTTCTGCTATCAGGTATCTGGGTGATTTTTATATGTATCAACGAATTAGAAATCATTTGCCTAGTACTTAAACATGTATTTAGGGACTATTCCGGATTCGATTCCTGGTGAGGTCACATCAATATGACGACTTAAGCCTGGTTATTTTTGTGATGTTTCGCCATAATAATTGGGCCTCAGCCTGTGGCGTTAAAACACTTAAATTAAAAAAGAAAGTAAATTATACATGAATAAGAGTAGTTCGATTAGAGGATATGTATCAGTATAACTGTATCAATAAAAATAACAGGTTTAAAAAACCCGTTTATACGAACTGTATAGTTCACATGGCTGCACGATTCATATTGGTTTCTAGTTAATAGTAGGAATAATTTGACTTAATATCGGTCAAAAATATTTTCAGCAAAACGGTACTACAATCCGAAGATAAAACATGTACCCCGAATACTTATATATTTTTTGTTATGACGCTTATTATACAAGGTTTGTTATTATTACGAGTTACGAGTTCGCGAATGAAATGAATTCCGGCGATAATAAATTATATTAACCTTTTTTTTTATTTAAGGACTATCGACAGGTCAGAATGACCCTAATGGATAGTCATTTAGGACAAGGCGATTAGTACAGTTACAATTTACGATAATTATTTAAAACATTAAAATAAAACATTAATACATTATACAATATAAGTATACTACAATAATATTATAATAAGTGATTACAAGATGAACGAAGTTCACATTCTCCGAACGACATAATAGGCATGTAGGCTCCCAGGTCAACTAAGTCAGAAAATGTGAGCCCGCGCTTTGTGGCTATAAATTTTTTGTTAAGGTTGATTTCCGAAGAATCCGTCTTACACGCTCAAACTATTTTCGGTCAGGAGCGATATAATTTCTCTCTTAATCTGAGGTTGTGTCATGTGAAATATGTCGATGTTGGGGTTACATGACGTGACCTCGTTGTAATGGTTTAGCATTCTAGGTAGAGGAGAGAAATAACCTATGTTGGCGTTGTATACCTTTGTGTGGAATAGTGTTTGGGATCTCAGAGACCGGGCAGGTATATTAATATCTATTTGCGAGAGTATTGAGGGTGAGTCTAGTTTGTTGTTTACTATTTTGTGGAGTGTCATAAGGTCTGTGATTTTTCGTATTTTTTCTAATGAGATTATATGGAAATTTTCGAGTCTTTTGTCGTATGTATCGAGCAACTCATTTAGGCCTTGTCTGTGTGTCAGTGATTTCAGGATTTTTTTCTAGATTTTTTCGACTCTGTAGTTGTGAATTTCGTAATTGGGTGACCAAATTGTTAATGAGAACTCCAGTAGGCTTCTGATGAGGGATTTATTGCAATTGGAGTGGCTGTGTCGTGGAATTCTTTCGTTGCTCTGAGGACGAAGCCGAGAGTTTTAGATGCTCGCCCAGAGATATCGTCTATGTGGTGGTTGAATTTGAGGGAGTTATCAAAGGTTATTCCCAGGTCTTTAATGGTTGTTAATGGATTAAGCGTGGTTTGGTTGATACTTTATTCAAATTGTATGGTTCTGCGTTTTTTAGTGAAGGATATTGAGTTGCATTTTTCTGTGTTGAAGTAGAGGTCATTGTCTATGCACCATTTTTGGAGTGCGTTAAGGTCAATTTGAAGGAGGTGACGGTCATGTATAGTATTGATTGATTTGTATATTTTGAGGTCGTCAACAAAAAGTAATAGGTTGGAGTGTTTTATGACTTATTTTATGTCGTTAATAAATATTAGAAAGAGAAGAGGCCCTAGGCGGGCCTTCAAATAGAAGTATGGTATTTACATAATTTGGCACCCGCGACTAAAAATAATTGAACTATAATATAAGATTGTAGGTACCTACTATTTAACCTATTTCACTATTGTGATTTAGTTGTGGACTTATGACATTACGTATCTCTGAAGATCGTGATTTTAGTTCACGAACAAGACCTCCTAGAGGTGAGTTCGCAAACTAGATTGAACTTGATTTGGAATCATCATCTCTAATTCAATATATCTGATCCGTTATTAGGACCCGTCATTTGCAAACTACTCACCTATAATGTAAATGCGAATTTATCACATTAGAAAAATAATCATCACCATCATCATTGGCTCCCCAGCCCATTGTGGGTCTCGGCCTCCTCCGACATTACTCTCCATCTTCCTCCATTCTGATATGTACCTACTCCTCCAATCCCTGATGCTTATAGTTTGCGCGTCTTGCTGTACTCCATCCAGCCATCGGAGTTCGGGTCTACCAAAGCTGCGTGTACGCTGGGGCTTTGTGTGGAACATCTTTTTTTGGCATTCTTTCTTCACTCATTCTTTCTACGTGCCCTGCCCGTCACAGCCTTCTTATTTTGATCAATTGTATTATGTTGGGCTCATTGTAAGTATTGTAGACTTCCTCGTTGTATCCAAACTCCAAACTCCGTTTATCTCTACTGGGCCTAATATTTTTCCGGGTATTTTTCTTTCAAATACAAGGATTATCATTCAGAGCCATGTGTTAATGCAGGACGTAATTGTGTTTTATAGATGGTCATTTTTGTTTCCCTTGACAGCATTTGGGATGGGAGATATCTTCTCAAACGGAAAAGTATTTATTAGCCACGTGTATTCTGCGTTTGCATTAGTCACTATTGATCCTAGGTAGATGAAAAATAATACACTCGAAAAATTAAAAATTTAAATGCATTTATTAAAAATTTTCTAAAATGAACGCGCGTGGTTATTGGTTAAGAAAATAATCAATATATCTGCTAACAAGCTTGTTAAAAAGTCAAAGGGTGGCTTACTATCTTTTTCCATTGAAGTTTGAATGAACATTGCTTTAACACCTGATCTCGTGGAAAAAAAACAGCAGTGAACGGGGTTACGACCAGCCATTATACAAAGGGGTATAATTTTACGACGTGTTTGTCAAAGGAAAAAATGTACCGGCTTCTCAACCCTTTTCCTTTCCCATCCCCTATGCCGCCGGAGGTACAAGCGGGCTCCTCTGCAATGGTGGAGGCAGTACTCTACCATTTGTGTTAATTGGGCTACAAGCTGGTGATAGAAAAGAAACATGAAAAAATAGCGTATGCAAGTCTGTAGTTATCTAAGAGTCCTATTAAAAGTTCCAACTCAAATTGGATTTGAAAATTATTTTACGTTACTCGTGTCAACGGAAAATTTTCTCAGAATGTAAGTAATTATTTTTTTCCATTATCTTAATAAATTTTTCGTATATTTATTTTAAAGCTGTATGAATTCGTAAAAACGTTTAATTTCTTCCAAGAAAATTTATATTATGTAAAAATTATTTAATGAAAATTACTACTTTTAATAGATTAATTTTTATTACTTGCAGAAATCTAACAAACTTTAGATAAACCGCAGTGTGGTTTATACAAAATTTTGTTAGTTTTCTCAAATAAAATAATAATAATGTGTAACCACGAAGTTAACACTATACACATTAAAAGATTAATTCTTATATTACATGTGCAACTTTCTTTGAAGAATATTACATAAAGGGTGTAACAGAGCTAGTCTTGCTAAATACAGCTATGTTAGGAGCATTGCTAATTTTCTGACTGAATGTTTAATTTTCGAAAATGTTTAAGCAATAATCACTTAATATCAAGAGTTATTTTCAAAGTCAGCATTTTTTTCAATATCTCTGACATATTTTCTGTTAAACGTTAAACTTTTACTGGCGTTACTTGTATCGAGTAGTAAAAATTCATTCGCTTTATTACAAGTCATATAAAATGATCAGATTCTGGTCTTAAGGTATTGAATTCAAACAAAGAACGAAAAAATCATCATCGAATACATATGTACATGACAATTTGACACCACACTCTAAAGGGCGAATATCAAGATGTTAGAGTGCTCACTTTGCATACAAGCGGTAGTGAGATTAATACTCCGCGCTTCCAAAATATTTTCATAAAAGTGAGAGTGAATATTGTCACGGCTTCGCAGCAGTGGAAAACGCAATGAAACAATTAAATTAAATAAAGTTTTTTTATTTATCACAAAAGTCACTGGAAACAAATTTAACTGAAGTGCTATTCTTTGATTCATACTTATTTAGCACTAGTCACTCATAATATTTTATATTCATCTGCTCTAATATTCGCTTATCTGTGGAACGCTTTATTCGCAAGTTGTCTCTCTTCGCTCGGAGTCGCGCCCAATCGCTGAGTATTCACGTAATTGTTGATCGATTTCTAGTTTCTTTCGGACCATTCTAGAACCTTCGATTAAATGTCGTACTTCTCAATTTTTAGTATCTCGTGAATGACTGTATGTTCGTAAAAAAATTAGCTGAATAAACGTATGCTGTCTTAAAATAATGAAATCCGTCGTATCATACTAACACCGCAAACGTTCGCTAAATAAGCTACAAAGAGAATTATAAAACTGAGACTATATCAAACAGAGCTTTTGGTGTTCACGGAGTGCCGACTAATCGGAGACACGGGAAAATAGATCTAACGAACTTTGTAATGCTCTTCTTAATGAGAGCATTCGCATGCCTAATGAATGGATTATATCGCCGGTCTTTGAGCGTTTGATACGAGACCGGCAAGTACGGCGACACTCGAGAGGTGTCTCTAATTAACCCCAGCACAAAGGCGCGATTGACGACTTATTACATTTTACGTGGGGACCGGGAATAATGATTTATCACGTAACGACAAAGTTCGCCTTCGCAGGAAAATGTCAGGATGTTAATTTGGTGTTAAGAGTTGAAAATAAACAAACCGCTTAATATAATGGAGCTTAAAATACCTGCCACAGGGAGGTACTTATCATTGCACGCTTTTCAACGTCATACTAAACTTACTCGAACTTCATACCGTAGTGGGATAATATTGTGACATACATACTTATTATAGGGTAAGACCGGGGCAAACGGACACACCCTTAACGTTTTGTTCCAGTCAAAGATAATATATGTTTGCCGCCATTGTGAGTATCTTCTCAACGGGAATAGTGTAACGATCCGCCTGCTAGCGTTAATTCTTTAATATTTAAAAAGTCGTTTGAGATATTTATATTTTTAGTGATCACTGTCTTCCTACTGGCAAGTAACATAACTAAACAACTAAATTTTCTTTATATATATGAATATTTCTGTTTAAATACAAGCTTGTATTTTGAGGTTATGTTTCCATCGTATTTAGCTATTTCAGTGCAGTGTATAGAATTTCGAAGTCATACTTCTATTGCCATCTGTTGAATATTTTTACTTACAATTTCTTTCGGGACAAACGGACATATTAATTATTCCCTGTTTATCGTAGTTCATGGTGCGTAATCATAAAAGAACATCTAAAAGATGTAACTGGAGTGAAAAGTCTATGTCTTAGCGGTAAAAGCCCTTAAAAAAGTAAAAATGCCGCTTCAAACATCCGCTAAGACGTTCAATGTTCCAAGAAATATATAGCGGAGAAGAGTTGAAAAAGATGAAAACATTCCTAAATTCTGCGATCACACGTGCATTGGACAAAAAATGAATAATCCTTCAACTCCAATGAATATTATCGTAACCAATACACCATAAGTAAATACATAAAAAAAAATATTCTACTTCTGAAAACATAGCATTACAAAGTTTGGTAAGTGACGAAATCATGGACACTTCAAATACAACCGACAACGGTTATGGCTCTAAGTACATTTGAGCAAATCAGTATATTACCTGGAACATCTGGAGTCATTGAAGGTGACCCACCACATACCCTGGGCTGTTTTATGCGCTGAAGCGTCCATATCAGCCCAACACATTCGCCGCCTGGTTGGCATTATTTTATGCTAAAGCGTCCTCTCCGCCCGGCCTTGCGTCCCAGCATTACAAGAAGCAAGACCAGGCGAGTCGGTCGCGCAAAACCTTCAATGCCCCATGCTT
This sequence comes from Agrypnia vestita, assembly GCA_016648135.1. Taxonomy (NCBI): domain Eukaryota; kingdom Metazoa; phylum Arthropoda; class Insecta; order Trichoptera; family Phryganeidae; genus Agrypnia; species Agrypnia vestita. The sequence continues at coordinate 23,292 of JADDOH010009870.1, forward strand.
AAAGTCTTTATTTTTAAAAGAGGTTTTACAAAATTACAATAAAAGAACATCTATAATCTAAAAAATACAACATAAGAACACCCGAGGAGACATCGCACGGGACAAAAATAAATCAACACCCCTCCTTGGAGGGAAAGGGACAAAACAAAAATAAAAACATCTGGAGTCACAAAAACTTCAAAAAAAGGACGTAAAGGATCTTTACCACAAGCAAACTTATTTCTGAGAGAAAAAAAAAAGCAGTACTAAATGTCAGAAGAAAACGGAGAATTATAGTTTTTACAATGGTGTCTATAAGAAGGGAAAAATTGGATTGAATGTTTTGAGTTTAATGTCTGGTATCACGTTGCATGAGATTTAAATGGAGAAGATCCTTATTTCAGATGTGTAAAATGTTATATTGAAGATAGTGAATTTTTTTTGCCGTTTGCTCCCTTTGAAGGGGCAGACGGATACTCCTTGAATTTTTAATTTTTTGTTTATATCATGTATAAGTACATAAATATTAGGTCCTTACATATGAAATTGGCGTTTAGTATGGGAGGAACATAAAGCCGATTTTTTTTATTATAATATATTTATTTAATCAAAGTATGTACCATTGCTATCTATGCACTTTTGCCATCTCATAGGTAGTTCATCGATCCCTTTACTAAAAAAACCATTCGGACGGGAATCAATAAAATCTTTGAAGGCGGTTTGGACTGCCCCATCGGAGTTGAATTTTTTCCTTTGCAAGAAGTTATCCAAATTTCGAAAAAAATGGTAATCTGTTGGGGCAAGATCCGGAGAGTACGGTGGATGTCTTAGACATTCCAATTGAAGCTCCTCTAATTTGGTAGCCGTCTGTTGTGCAGTGTGTGGTCTAGCGTTATCATGAAGCAGCAGTGGCCTAGAGCGATTATCCAGCCTCGGTTGTTTAGCAGCTAGCTTTTCCATCATGGTTTGCAGTTGCTGACAATAGACATCTGCCGTAATCGTCTGGCCAGATTTAAGAAAGCTGTAGTGAACGACACCAGCACTAGTCCACCAAACGCTCACAAGTAACTTTTTTGGAGTCAATTTTCGCTTGGGGCATGGTTTGGCTGGTTCGGCAGGGTTCAGCCATTGCGATGAGCGCTTCCGATTATCGTACAGGATCCACTTTTCATCACAGGTAATGATTCGATTTAAAATCCCTTCATTATTGTGCCGGTTGAGTAATGCAACGCAGCAGTCAACGCGCGTTTGTTGATTTGCTTCACTCAATTCGTGAGGTACCCACCTTTCAAGCTTTTTCACCTTACCAATTTGCTTCAAGTGGATTAAAACAGTTTTATCACTAACACCGCAGCCTGCAGCTAACTCGGATGTGGTTTGCGATGGATCCGCTTCCACAATAGCCTTCAATTCTTCATTATCAACTTTGGTCTCCGGCCGTCCACGGGGCTTATTCTGCAGGTCGAAATTTCTATAACGAAAACGTTGGAAACAAAAACGCACTGTGTTTTCTTTTGCGGCACCGTCGCCATACACATCATTAATCCTTCGAGCCGTTTCTGCAGCACTGGTGCCACGGTGGAACTCGTACTCGTAAATAACGCGATATTTCAAGTTTTTCATTTTGTAAACTGAGTGACGCAAAGAAAAAAACAATTGAGGAAAAAACAAATGAATCATAATTTTCAAAACCCAAATACATGAGTAAATAGCTGTATAAATTTGGATTTGGAATTCCTAACCAAAGAGAAGATATTTGAGATCAAATTTGCCAGTACGGCAAAACGCCAATTTCATATGTAAGGACCTAATATATTATTTTAAATACACCGATTTCGTTAATCTTGTATTTTTTAATCATCTTGCATAATTATATTGATTTTTTAAATTTGTTTTTCTGCATATTTTTATCCTTTATGTTAAGCGTGTCCGTTTGCCCCAGTCTTACCCTATGTAGTTTATTTTATACATGAATATGTGGACCATAATAGTGTATATCATTTTATTTACAATATTACTTATCTAAATACACATATTTTAATTATGTTTTGTGGATAACTACTACTCAACTAGGCGAAGCCTGTGCTAGAGAAGCTAATTGTATACGTTTTATTTGTTATAGTTTGTCAACATTAATGTAGGACAAGTTTGTAGAAGTTATATAATTAATATATTGATGGGCGGAAGAAAAAAAAATATATATATGTATAATGTTCATGAAACAAAGTGTTTAGTATATGTAGAAAGAATATAAATCTAGTAAAAAATGTATGAAGTAGTATAATTCTAGTAAAACAAACAGTAAGAAGAATAAGTCTATTAAAATAAAACAACAATCTATTAAAACAAAAAAATTATGACAGTCACCTTGTATCATAACTTGTGGTGCAAGATGGTTATTTTATTTAACCCTTGATTAAAATTATTTACCAAGATATATTATACATATCTCACAGAGTCGAAGCTAGTACGGCTAGCTTAAGTGATCATTTTTCACAAATATAACGTTCACCATTTCCACAAACACAAAACAAGTTACGCAAGGTTGACATTTTATTTTTATTTTTTTAACAGACAGTCCATCAACAGATCATTAATTTTCCTAATATGTAGATGGTGCTAGAGTGACATTAACGTACAAAGTATGAATATTTTGTAAACATTTGAAAATGATATAATTTACACTTTTTACGATTAATTAATAATAAATATTGAATTGAAAATAATAAAGTTACACAATACACTATTTACGGCTAATTAATAATTAATAATGAAAAACAATAAATGATAAAATAAATTGAGATTAATATTCAGACTAACGCAAATCACTAAATACAATTTTAAGAATATTAATACGTTTTAAGACAATACACTTTTTATGATAAATAGACATAAATAATGTTATAATGATAGAATGAATTGTAAATAATATTCAGAAAAAAAAAACGCAAATCAATAAATATTTCAAGATTTTTTTTTACATACAATTATTTTACATTAATATATCGCAAATCAATAAATTTAAGATGGGTAATACTTTATTTAACACTCATTAGAACATTCAATTCTCGCACTTACTCATTTCGCTACTATCGGTAAGAATTCGCTCAAAACTCCCTAACTAACCACACCGGTCGTCGTCCGCGGCTCACTTCGCATGGATCGAAATGTCGAAACAAAACCCGCTATTTATACACAAACGCTGGTTTTTTCGAAATCTCGAGTGAATTTTTTTTCTTCCTAGTGTTTAGTAAAAGGTTCTTGTCGCTTCTAGGCTGTTTCAATCGTCTCTTGAATGTTCTAGAAAACCCTAGATTGCTATTTTTCTTCTCGATCCTTGCATAGTGTTGTAACATTGTACGATGGATTCGTACCGTGCGCAATCCCTTCTGCTTACCTTTTCATTATTTTAGTATCTGTTTATTAGGAAATGCTTTCAACCACATTCTTCTGCTTGATACTCTTGAGATATGACGTAAAAGGGACTGTTATGTATCAAAACACGTGCACACCAGATGTTCCTTCACAAGCTTTTAATGCGGGTATTGGTATTTCCTCATCTATTTCTAATAAATTAGGCGACTGAAGGACGTCCCACCAAAGACAAGGGTTTGAGGTGTGTTTTGAGAAATACCACAATTAGTCGGAAGTAGTGTTTTTTTTTCATATACAGGATTTCTCATAGCTAATAATAAAAATATTACAGGTGAATTCCTGCCTTGATAATGAGTAGAAAATTTTCAAGCAACCGTGACGTAATATCAGTAGTTATGAAGATATGCAATATTAAAGTCTGCATTTTTTTGGAAATACTAAAATCCTTGCAAAAATGGAAAATAGATTTTTTTATAAGGTGCTTATCATTTTATTTGACTTATATTAAAACGAATGAATTTTTCATTATCGGTACAAGTTAACGTAATGATATTTCAACATTTTGCAAAAGAAAAACGACAGAAATATTGAAAGAAACATGCAAGCTTTGATATTAGATTAGGGTTGCTGAAACATTTTCTACTCATTATCAATGCAGGAATCCACCTTTAATGTGTTTGCTACTAGCTATGAGACACTCCCCCTTTTTAAGAATATATATAACAATAATATTTTTCTTCATATTTTCCATTAATATCCTAAATACGGGTGGATATTATTATTATTTGAAATATCGTTATAGTTTATTTAAGATCGAAAATATGGAAGTTAAATAATTAACTTATTGTAATCTTCAAGTGATTAGCAGAAAATAAACGATATATCTTTTTTAGGGTGTTCCCAAGTGACCCCAAATATATATAATTTATATTTAACTTTATTTTAACCACTTAAGTTTGTTTAAAAAAATTTTTTTTTAATTTAAAAAAATATTTTTTTTTTAATTTCATTCGTTTTACCAGAAATAAAAAAATGTTTGAATTTAATTATAATATAGCGTCAAACAATTTAAAAGAAGTTTCTGAGATAAGGGACCTTGAGATCATTCTTGATATAAGATGACTTACATCCCTCATATAGATTCGGTATGCAAAAAAGCTTAGAAAATGCTAGGATTTATACTAAGGACATCAAAGCCCTTTAAAAATCCCACTTCTATAGTAAATTTATTCAGCACTTATGTACGGAGCACCTGGAATATGCATCAATCATTTGGAATCCCCAATACTTTGTACATATTAATAGGATTGAAAGATATTAGAAAATTCTCTTAAAGTTCTTGAGTAGAAGACATTTGAATCATCAAATACATTCATTAAAACTTAGAAGAGAAAACTCTGACATAATGTTCTTAGTAAAATTAATCTCTGGCAAAATCAACTGTCCATATCTACTGGAAAAGATTAGCATCAGGATCCCTAAATATACAACATGACAGTGGCATCCTTTCTCAATTCCGAGACACCATACGAGATCGCAAGGGAACTCCGTAATTTTACTTTGTTTATTTCACTTTTCTCCTGTTTTATTTCTTATATAATTGGTTAGATTAGCGGATCTGAAATTACATTGATATATTGAGTCGTTCATAATTGAGCTCCAGTAGGATATTTCAAGATGTTTCTTTGTTTCATTGTACTGTGAACATGTGAATACTCTAAATAAATAAATAAATAAATTATTGCTTAGTGATACGGTGGTCGGTAATTTAAGACCCATTCTGGTAGAAAAATAAGTAAGTTTTATTTTCATAGCTCAAACGTTTAGCTAAATTTGAAATTAGTGAGAATATTTAGCATAAAAAAGGGTAAATACTCGATTCTTGATGTTACGCTCGAGTCATATCACAGCGTCTTAGAGAATGGCATCTCATACCATATCATACCAAGAATGGCATCTCATACCATATCATACCAAGAATGGCATCTCATACCACATCATACCAAGGATAATTATGCTTACGCGATTGTAGATTGTATACAGTTTAGTGGGGATGTGTTCTTTCTAGGTTCGGAATCGTTACTTGACGAGATGTCAAGAAACGAATTTCACATTCATATGGTATAAAACATCCGTTTTTCAATATCTAAATATATTATTTTATTTATTTGTTCGTTTATTTGTGGGTGAGTGATCGTGCTTCCGCGGTGGCTGGACCAAAGTTATGGAACAAACTACCTAATAAACTGAGACAAATAGACAGCTTAGCACAGTTCAAACAACAACTTAAAACGGCATTTATTTAGATAATCCTATAAAAACCCATAGAATCTGACCACAACAACGCCAGCTAATGTTTTCCACTCCTATTGTGCACTCCGCCAAAACTATTCTTTCAGGCACTCCCAACTATTATAGTACTCATTTTAATTCCATTTCTTGTATGCCACCTAGTGAATAAGTAATAGTAAATAAGGTTTTTTCTTTTCTAGCAGTAAGTTGTTTTGTAAGATAATAATTATTCTGTGTAAAGCGCCCTTGAGGTGAGTATTCGCGAAAACGGCGCTTTATAAGTTTTCCAATTATTATTATTATTATACCCCAGGTTTTCTACAATGTCATTTCAATACATAATATCAATTAAAAAATACTAGAAAAAATTTGCAATACAATTACATACATATTTAAAAAAAACAAAAGAGGAAAAGAGAGAGAAAAGAGGAAAAAATGGAGATTACTATAACAGAAGAAAAGAAAAAAGTATACATATATAAGACTCTGTTTCAATGTTGGCACTTTTAGTATCCTAAATCTTTTTTCATAGGATTTCTTCTTGAGGCATTTAAGGTAGCTCTTCTTTGTACATTCTCAAGGACGTCTATATCCTTAATGAAATTCGTGTTCCATAACTGGAATCCATACTCCAATATCGGTCTAATGTAGGAATTGTACAATTGGTTGAACATGGCTGTATTTATCTCATGGAAGATTTTTTGATGAAGTACAGTATATTAAACAACTTTTATATAATTCTTAAATCTTTAAGTAAAAATGTTGATGCGACGCGTATTTCTTGTTTGCAACCATATTTAAAAATAACAGTTAATAATGATGGGAGATTTGACTTGTAAATTAAAACCTTCCAGGGCGCTGAATTGCCTAGGGCCCGCCCTGCTGCGATGAAGCCCCGACCACTTGATAATAGCGAAGGGAAAAACTACATTTCAAAATGAAGACTACAACACACACACGTTCACCAGTTTGAAGACTACAAAGTGTACACTACAATTGTAGTAAAAACTACTTGAAGTGAAGTAATTGTAGTACTACGAAATGAAGTGAAGTAAATGAAGTGAAGTAATGAAGTAATTGTAGTATTAATGAAGTGAAGTAATGAAATGAAGTAATTGTAGTATTAATGAAGTGAAGTAATGTAATGAAGTAATTGTAGTTTTAATGAAGTGAAGTAATGAAATGAAGTAATTGTAGTATTAATGAAGTGAAGTGTAATGAAATGAAGTATGTAGTACTAGTGAGTTAATATTTTTTTCTTTTTTTCCCAAATAAAAATTTAACGAGCTAAAAAAAAAATTTAAGATAAATGACGATATTTTCTCCAAAAAAAAGGCCGCCAGCCAGATTTCTTCATTCGATTCCAAAAAAAATTTTCAAACCATGGGGGGGGGGGTTGTTACAGTTTCCAGAGATTTCCCCAAAAATTTCACGTAAAAAATGAATGAAGTATATTTACTTTGTAGTGTTCGCTTTGAAATGAAGTGTACTATTTGAAATTTATACTTTCAATAACTTTGGTGCTTGTAGTTTGTAGTGTTCACTACACATCAAAACGTGCGAAGTGTGCACTTCAATGTAATGTAGTACTACATTGTAGTAGTGAGTACAAAGCGGACCCATCACTACTTGATAAGCAGGCATTTCAACACTAGGCCAAACAGTTTGTTATTTCAGTAAACGCTTCACTTAAACCTCGGCGGGACGAAACTGAACTGTGTTGTTGAGAGCGCCGTCGACAGAATTTGACACTGAGCGCGTATTTGGCCCCCAAGGCGTGGAACTGTAAAGTTTGTGCAAATAAATTGCAACACTGAATTAATGTGTCTACATTGTTGGTTCGCTCCGCCAGAACTGTACTCATACAAGAAGAATTTAAATAGGGATTCCCACAGCTTTCAACGAATCTCATACTTGAGTTATTCGTCCTCTTACTTATCTAGATCGGCACTGAGCTCCCAATAGGGTGACCAATGTGCGGTACACGTACTGTTTGAAAATCGTTAAATATGTTATATGCGTACATCTTTAGTGAGAAATCAGTTTTAATATTTTAGCCTTTAATAATCACCACTCACCATAGATCAAATAATAGAAAAATTGATTGTAAAAATTTTAAGATACGTCAACTATGGAGACAGCTACGAGATAACAATTCAAAATTTCAACAGATTATATAAATTACAATCAGTTGCAAATCAGACGAGCCTAATAATACCTACTTAGCGCTCGATACAAAATAGCTGGTATGAATATTTTTGCATAAAATAATTAATTTTTGCATACCTAATATAAAATTTGGACACCCCTGATCTCTTATCGTCCAAATCATCCCATGTACCGTCTAGAAATACCCGTTCACAAACCTTATTTCAGTATAAAAAAACGTAAACGACTATCAAAAATATTATACCATTTATAGACTTTATACTAAGTAATGAGCTTGCATAATTAACAATCATTATTTGTGTAAATTTTATTCGCTACCGGTATCTGCTCGCCGATCATTTCATTGTTTTGTTTTGTATATATTTCTCCTCATTTAATTATAGGATACTATTCATTTTATTTATTTCTGAGACTTTCATTTTATATAAATATATTTATATGTATAAACATGTGAATATATGCCATTCGATTGTAGTGTAGTGTTATGTGATGATCGTTTTACTGTTAATATAAGCTTAATCTTTGTCATGTTTACCTTATTTAATTATATGATTTTTTCTTCTTCTTATTTTACAATAAATAAACGAATTAAAAATTTAACGCGATCCAAGATTCACAACTTTACCTTGACTCTCAGGAACGTAGAGCTATTTGAGTGGAAATATTCAATAATAATATATAAAATTTATGTAAAATTGGATTTTTCTAGTATTACAATGCAGTATATGCTTAGCTAAATAAATTAATTAATTAAATGCAGAAGGTCTAGCGGCGAACAGTAAGTAGCGGAGTTTTTGTAAGGGCTATAAACTAGTGATGCAACGAATACTACTTTCACGAATACGAATACGAATATCAAACCTACTATTCGGCGAATACGAATACGAATAATTCAACAAGGTAATAAATAATAGAGTCCCCGAACAAAACAAAATAAAGTCGTCTCAATGAACCGGCTTTGTTTTGGGACGGGTTCACTAACAAGTCATGTAAACAAACCTATATCTTTATTCTTTATAACAAAAACAAACAAATAAAGTTATATCTATTTAAAATTAACTTATCAGATTTCTTATGGAAATGTTTCCAAATATCACTTTTTTCACACTTACGAGAGGTGCATGTTATTAGATTTATTTTGAAATAATTTTATAAGAGTCAACACTTTTACACACAACGGAAATAAAATGGAATGAACAATACGTATTTCAAAACAAAATCTACGTGGAATGAGCACCTAACCTTTTTACCCAAACCCAAAAACCCAAAAAAACAAGATGAAAGCACTCATGTTTTGCTGTGAAACAAGAAACAAGTAACAATTGACAGCTTGAGTTACATAGAAAAATAATTTGAGAAGTCAATAAATCCATTCATTCAATATAAGGAGAATCCCCGATAATAGAGGTGTGTTCGGATACACGGTGCATAGTCAAACCGTAATTTGCGTTGCGTTCAGTTATAAATAGTTTGTTTTTAATATTCATAATGATATTCGTGATGATATTCGGCGAATACGAATATCCGTGATGATTTCAAATATGTTTTAATATACTTTGTAATACACACACAATATGAGTTATTAATTTACAACTATAGTTTCGAGTAACTCATATTGTGTGTGTATTACAAAGTATATTAAAACATATTTGAAATTATAATGTTGCACCACGAAGTATCTGCCAAATCTTTCAATGATATCCGTGATGATGTTCGTGAAGATATTCGGTGAATACGAATATTCTATAAATGTCTACTATTCGGCGAATACGAATATTCGTATTCGTATTCGTTGCATAACTACTAGGTACTATTTGGAAGCTTAAATGGTAGAAGAAGAAAACTATTATAGAAATGCCTGAAATATATTGTTTATGATATAAATATTCACAGATTCAATGAAAGTATAATATGCTTCAACAATATTTAAGTAAATTGGCCATTGTTACGCAACGTATTTTAATTCCAGTGAAATTCCATAGATGGCACTAGAAAGCCATACGTCCCATAGCCAGCACTAGAATATTTTGCAAAACTGCCTAGTTGAAGTATCGTCATCACAAAAACTACCTACCGATAAAAAAATTTACCCAATAAATGCGTTTTAATCGATGTATTCAGCTGTCCCACCAAAATAAATCGACTGGTGACACCGCGTATATTTGAAACCAAGTTTAGTTCCCCAAACGCTTCTATCAAACATTCATGAAAGTTGAGCACATACCAGGAATCGTGAACTTCCACGGCAAACTTCCGAGTATCGGAGGTTTCCAAACATTTTGCACGCATTAGGAACACGGCTTACTACAAATTGAACTCGCGTTCAGCAAAAATCAGTACAGATATGAGTCGGTTCGCGCCGTTTGAATTCTATTCGTATATTCTCAATATGTGTATAATTTTCTTATATCCAGCTGTTCGTTCGTCCGCATCACGCAGTAACATGAAACAAACATTGACAGCTGTCCGTTTCGCGTGCCAACGTAAAAAAAACAAGATCTGCTGTCAATTTTATAACATGAAAATGTCCGTCTGCCTGTCTATTGCGTCAAACAAAATAAGTGTTTTTTTTCGTTATTTTTTTATATAGGTACTCCACACAGAGCTCTATAATAAATGATCCTTAAGGTGGTACAGTCGAGGCAAATTCATTGGGCTAAATCCAAGATAATGGTCCCATTGCATATACAACGAAAATGAGTATTTCACTATATTATTGAATGTGCTAATAACAAAATAAAAGATAATTTACGTTTAAATAGTAAGTATTAAATAAGATATTACACTTTAGTTCAAAAAAATGCACTGCATATTTTGACATTTCATAGGCAATATATGAGGTTAGGTTAGATTATTAGATTCGGTTAGGCTAGGTTATTAGGTTTGGTTTGTTTAATTTAGATTACGATTATTTTAGTTAGATTAAATTAACAGGATGTTAAATTATATATGAAATACTTATTTTCATTATATGAACAACGGGACCATCATCTTGGATTATTCCGTTTTGCGTTTTTTAGAACAATAACTTAGATAGAATTATATTTCTAATACAAAAATAATAACCTGAATCTTTCCATTTATTATATTATAATGAATTTTATAGCCTCGGCTATAAGATTCATTTTCAGCTTTTTCAGATTTTCTTTATGGAATATTTTTCGAATTAATAATACCTAACTCGTAAAACTTTATTAAAATTTTTCGTATGAAAAATCTACTGATTATTATTAACAATATTATAAATAAAAATATTGATTGTATTATTTGTATAAATCTACTTATATTATTTGATTAATTACACCTACATGTTTCGGAAATACCTTTTCATCGTCAGGAAAAAAAAATCCAATAATTGCGAGTAATCTAGAACTTTTGCAATAATATTTAAAAATAAATGTTCAAATAATTTAGAAAAACAAAAACTAAAAGACATTATTCATTTTGATATTTTGACATATATAACACCCTGAAGAATATACAAATAATGCAATCAATATTTTTTTAAATTTCAATCTACAACGTTGCTGAATCAGTTGAAAAAATATTATAAATCTTTTCGCTTTTTAGAAGTCAATATCCATGTCACCAATTTTGACGTATGACAAATAAATAATATTAACAAATATTACGGTTGTAAATCATGTTATTTTCGTGTTTATCTACATCCAACACAATCAATGTTTACAATATTCTACACTGATGATAGCTTATAATTAATTTAAAACCATCTACAATTGAGCCCTTGCCCGGAATAACGTTGTATCCAACAAAACCCTCATTCCGAGAAAAATTGAAAAAATGAAACCAGTTCAATTTATTACATTTTATATTTTAAATATAACAAACATATAATTCTTAACTAATCTCAATATAAAATAATGAAAAAAGTCTATTAAATTTGAATTGTAAAAAAACATGCTGAATCAGTGGAAAAACGTTGTATATGAAATTTTCGCAAACAACGTTATTCCGCAAAATGTTTTTATGTATTCTGCTTTATTTAATAATGCCTTTTAAAGGCAGCATGCTCATCTATCATGAATTCACAACATGTCATAGAGGTCCTTGATCTTAAACAGCCTAATTGGCAGTGGATTGGAATACATTGAAGTTAGTTCCAGGCTCCCTAACTGCATGATTTTTTTTCAAACGGTAACTAATCTTCCCCTTCTTCCACAAAGAGTTGGTAGAAGGCTGTAGGAGGTCCATGATTCTAATTTTTTGTGGAAGGTTCGAGCTCTGATTGTGATGGGATCGTCAGTAGGTAAAGAGCTTATATGGAACGATAAGTCTTTCGTACATATTATTACGTATCTCCGTCTATTTGCTGAATATGGCGTCGGACATTCAATTTCTCAAAACACAAGATGAGATGATTACTTTTTTGATTGTAATTCAGTAACTTGGATGCTGTTTGAATATTTATATTGAAATTAAAATGGAGAAAACATCCCGGATTTAAACATTTTTGGCTCAAACTCAACCCTACGAAAAAGAACGAGGAATTAAATAAACTTTTTGTATTGGTATTAAGCTATGATATAAAGAGCACTACAATGCCAGCATTATCATCAAAAAGCATTTCAAATATCAATATGGATAAATCAATTGAGTAAAATCGGTTAACGTTCGACAAAATAATATTGTCACATAATGAAATTACAATATCAATCAGAACTGCAGAAATCGTATTCAACGTTATTCGACAAACATGTTCCGGCGGGTCAATTGCAGGTTTGATAATATTTTTTCTGGATAAACACTCCTTTCCTGCATCCTTCAACTTATTGGCTTTGATATCTTTCCAGTTTAAAACATTAGATGTTCGTTTTGTCCCTTTATTCGTGTGAATTAAACCACGCTCCACAATATTGACGCGCGGCGACGCCATTTTGAGAAACAATATACAACGTTCTTCCACAAACCAATAACTTTAAAATGCAGCCAGAAGCCTAAATATTTTTTTCCTGACATTTTACATACCTTAAACGATGCATAATATCATACCCAACATAATTGCATCAATAACTCAAAATTGCCATTTGTGTTGGATACAACGTTATTCCGGGCAAGGGCTCAATTATATTCTCATTCTTTTCTATCATAACTTTTCACTCTGCAAAAACGTAAAAAATTACAAGCATGAATGCTTACTTGATATTACACTTAATTTATCTATTAGCCTCGCACTGAAAGAGCATGATTAAATCACAAAATACTTTGAATTTCAAAAATGCAAAGCATAAAATATTGCGACTCGAGGCCCACAACAGCTATATTATTTTAACAAACAGACTGTCAATGGGTCATTATTGACCCTAATGGATATAGAATGACAGAGTACAAAGTAGATATTAGGTCCTTACATATGAAATTGGCGTTTTGCCGTACTGGCAAATTTGATCTCAAATATCTTCTCTTTGGTTGGGAATTCCAAATCAAAATTTATATAGCTATTTACTCATGTATTTGTGTTTTGAAAATTATAATTCATTTGTTTTTTCCTCAATTGTTTTTTTCTTTGCGTCACTCAGTTTACAAAATGAAAAACTTGAAATATCGCGTTATTTAAGAGTACGAGTTCCACCGTGGCACCAGTGCTGCAGAAACGGCTCGAAGGGTTAATGATGTGTATGGCGACGGTGCCGCAAAAGAAAACAAAGTGCGTTTTTGGTTCCAACGTTTTCGTTCTGGAAATTTCGACCTGCAGAATAAGCCCGTGGACGGCCGGAGACCAAAGTTGATAATGAAGAATTGAAGGCTATTGTGGAAGCGGATCCATCGCAAACCACATCCGAGTTAACTGCAGGCTGCGGTGTTAGTGATAAAACTGTTTTAATCCACTTGAAGCAAATTGGTAAGGTGAAAAAGCTTGAAAGGTGGGTACCTCACGAATTGAGTGAAGCAAATCAACAAACGCGCGTTGACTGCTGCGTTGCATTACTCAACCGGCACAATAATGAAGGGATTTTAAATCGAATCATTACCTGTGATGAAAAGTGGATCCTGTACGATAATCGGAAGCGCTCATCGCAATGGCTGAACCCTGCCGAACCAGCCAAACCATGCCCCAAGCGAAAATTGACTCCAAAAAAGTTACTTGTGAGCGTTTGGTGGACTAGTGCTGGTGTCGTTCACTACAGCTTTCTTAAATCTGGCCAGACGATTACGGCAGATGTCTATTGTCAGCAACTGCAAACCATGATGGAAAAGCTAGCTGCTAAACAACCGAGGCTGGTTAATCGCTCTAGGCCACTGCTGCTTCAGATAACGCTAGACCACACACTGCACAACAGACGGCTACCAAATTAGAGGAGCTTCAATTGGAATGTCTAAGACATCCACCGTACTCTCTGGACCTTGCCCCAACAGATTACCATTTTTTCGAAATTTGGATAACTTCTTGCAAAGGAAAAAATTCAACTCCGATGGGGCAGTCCAAACCGCCTTCAAAGATTTTATTGATTCCCGTCCGAATGGTTTTTTAGTAAAGGGATCGATGAACTACCTATGAGATGGCAAAAGTGCATAGATAGCAATGGTACATACTTTGATTAAATAAATATATTATAATAAAAAAAAATCGGCTTTATGTTTCTCCCATACTAAACGCCAATTTCATATGTAAGGACCTAATATTAATATATAATATACAATGACGAAATATTTCGAAGAGAATATTAGTTTGTCGCTTTGTAGACAGTGCATAGCCACGGTTGGTGTTTTCGTAAAACCTAATTTTCATGATTCAATTTATTAAAAAATAAGTCTACCGCAAAATTGCCTACCATAATCGTTATTATGTAATTAATCGCGTAATGTACCATTACGGTGGTGAAATACGTCCACCCTGTATCGTAAGATTTCGCCGCCAGGCTTTTATCTGCAGCTCTTGATGGATAGTATTGAAAATCAGTAAAGCGGTTTGAGTCTTCGCTAATGTTATAGAGGATAATATATGACTGGTAATGATTGAATTGGTTTGATGGAAAAAACTCGCAGCCGGTAGGTTTCGAACCCGCGCTTAGATCCAGAAATCTGATTCATAGCCAGACGCCTTAACCACTCTGCGAGTGAGTGGATATTTATTTACTTACGACTTAAAAGGTTCTACAAGTTGCAGTTCCTTTTCTCATATTGCAAAACGGGAAAGTTTTTGGTACTCGGCTTCACTTTTCATGTTTTTCTTTCACTAAGCCACTTCACGTATTAAGGGATGTGATGCAACTTTTGAAGAGCTGTTCTAAGTGGACCTGCAAAACGGTGAAGTGAAGTTGAGCTTTCAACGGAAAATTTATGTTTTACGACTCAACTGAATTATCAAAAGTAAACCATCAATAATAAAGGGAAAATAATATTTGTAGGAATATTCGCTGAAACAATGTTAAATATACTTGAAATATTTGCGACATGGATCTACAAACTGCTTCTAAAAATATGCTTATGACAATGATGATGAAAAAATGAATCCTTAAAATATTAAAAACAGGTAATTATTACATTTATATTTGTTATTATCACAGAGAAATCACATAATTAACCTACCTTAACTTACCTAACCTAAGATAGATAACCTAATCTAACTAAACTCAAAATATTTTACTATTTTTATCAATTTCTTATCTTTTGATTAAAAATAAATTGCTTAAAATTAATACATTTCCTTTGTTATATAGAGGGAAGTTAGACTATTAAAATGAATATAATGATAAAACCTATTTTGAAATGTAAGGTATTAGAAAGTCCGTTACGTATCCAAATAGCCTTCACACGTATCATATTAGCAGTTTTATTTTTGAACTCCAAACTTGACACCCCTATAGCAAAATTAACGAAAAGGTTGACATTTTAGAAAACGATAATAAAATGAAAAAAGCAGTTTTTAAATTGATTGATAACGGTGCTTAAAAAGATTTTCGTGTGTTTTAGAAACATTTTATCAAGAGTTCAACTAATCAATCAATTTAAATCTGACTATAAAATTGGTTGCAAATATATTTATCTCAAATGGTTTTAACGGCCGTTCAGAATTTTCTCGTTTGAGTTTTTGGTATATTCTGTAGTATTTTTTCATACAACACATCAGCTGATAATAAAAAGTTCGTAGCTGATAATAAAAAGTTCGTAGAAACACCCAGAAATCCCAAAACAGAACTATCGCAGTTTTCTATGTTGGATATGGGCGGATTTTTTTCTATACCACTACTAAGACGATTTATGTTAACATTTATTTATGTGTTATTTGTTTTGATTGTATTAATTCCATCAGTAGCTCCATAATGATACTATTAATTTTATTTATCTTTTGTGTTCAAGAACAATACTATCTTCACTGAAGCGTCATCCCTCTATATCTATTTTTCCACAGCTGACAGTAAGGGGCTAAGTTTGCTTTTCTCATAATTTTGTCAATGTACCTACTTTTGTGTCGGTCTTCCTCTTTGTTATTATTTTTATTTATTCAATAAATTTTAACTTAAATAATTAATTTTTCCACAATGATTAGCAGAAACTTAGCACTTAGTTTGTTACTTCTGATTTCTTTAATGTATGTGTTGGTGGATTAATGATTGTAATGCTCTTTCTTGCGTGTATGGAGAAGAACTATGGTGCTCGGAATTCCAGTCAAATTCGTTGTCGGCTTCCAGTTATTTAGTTGGTTTACAAATTACTTTAACGTTTAAAGTTCGTACTTTTCTCTTTCTTTCATGCCATCTATCACTCTCATTCTTCAGACAGAGTCACCAAGATAAGTTATAATAATCATTCACTTAGTCAGAAACAAAACTTACTGATGATTGGATTTATTATATTTAAATATCAGACTTAAAATTAGTTTTTATTTTAACTTAAATCTGAATTTTTGGATTTCTCTTCTCTATCACAGCATCTATACAAGAGATCTAAACCAACTTATAACGAGATGAAAACGAAATTGAGTTCAGCAGCACTCAAGATTGTTTCAATTATTGGCACTTGTGTAATACCCCCGCATGAATTTTCTTTGTTACCCTTAAAGGGGATAACTTATTGCTTTGATTTATTTTAAATAGTTGAAATAGGCAATATGTGCTCAAACCACGTACATGTGGTTACATCACGTTAACTTTCATCAAACAATGCCACAGAGTAGTTTTGCGGTCTGTCGACTGTTAAGGGTGCTACATTTCCAATCAATGTAGAACATTTCTAAGTTGAAGTAGTCGATTGATCTTTGTGCTAGAAACATAACCAATGGTGGTGTTTGTCATATTAACTATTATTTGACTAAGATGTAAACTACTTTACCAAGCGACCTCGACTATAATCAGTCACTGGACAGTCTCGACATCGCTATAACAGTAAACTATTATACATATTTCAAATATTCTAAAGAGTATGCTAACAGTAGATATAAACAGCCGAATTCACACTATTCATAGCCGAGAACTGTTGCGCGTGTTCCGATATTTTTAACCTTTTGAGCTATAGGCTTTTTATCCGAAAATTTAATATTGTGTTTATACTGCTCTACTTTATTTTTACTACTCTATTTCAATAAAAAAACTAACCCACAAAAACTAAGTTTTTATAATACTCCCTTTCTCATACTATAATTAAGTTATACTATTATTATTAATTTTTTATTAATTATACCTCCTATAATTATTATTTTTTTAAACGAAAATTTGTTTGATCATTTTTATCGTCGCCACGAGTCTCTCTGCAAAGTTTCAGCTGTATTGGATCACGGAAAAAGGGTTAAAAATCGATTCAAAGTTTTTTCAACAGACAAGCAGGCAAGCACACGCTACGAGTTAAAAGAGGTGGCAAAAAATTAAAAAGTATTTCTTATCATTCAATTCTATATCGTTAATTTCTGCTAATTATCGTCGTAGTATGTTCTTACATTAATATTTAAAGTTAATGTATATTATAGATATCTCACAGAGACGAAACTGTATTTTGTTATGGGAAAGTAGGTATAGAAGTCATTTGGGTGTACATAGGACTTATGACCTATCTTTTTATGGTTGGCTTAAGTGATCACTTTACACAATTGTAACATTCGCCATTTCCACCCATGATAGAATATACCATGCTTATTCATTTTTTGGAAGTTGTATATATGTTCAAATTGCGTGGAAAGCTTTCACATATGAGTTGTAAGCGCCTTTCCATGCGGCCTGTACAAAGCCATTTTCATTCCCCTAAATCCCCACAGATGTGGCTTTGTACTTTCCCATAACAAAATACAGTTTCGTCTCTGTGAGATATCTATAATATACATTAATTGATTAATAATGTCTCTGTGACATAAATCCAGCACTGTTCTGAAAGATTTGAACAAACTCAAAATATTCTGAATATTTAACGTATTTGTAGGAGTTTTATAGGGCGATTGAAAACCACTACTTTTTTATATTATACAAATTATGTCTACACTTTACTGGTAAGTATGATGAAAAAAATGCCATCACATCAAATTTCATATCGCGTCTACTTTTATCTAAATTACTAGGAATTTTTGTTGAGCTTAAAAAATCCTTATTATGTAAATATTAATTAATTTTGAAAGAGAAGCACTTAAACAAAGGATAGTATATTTGCAGGGAACACTGTGTAAGCAAGACAAGTATTTTTTAATGAACAAAGTATTCTCATTTGGGCTAAAATACATTGTGAGAAAAAGTAATTTTTGTATTTTGATGTTTATAGCGTTAACTTTGCGGTTGGACATAATTATTAACTTAAATTAATTAAAAACTTTATATTAACCACGTAGAGTAACTTCACGTCTACCGGTTTCGATAAAACTGTACTCCGTCTGTCCTGACGAGAATACAGCGGTATCGAAACCAGTAAACTTAAAGTTGTTATAAGTGGTTAATATAAAGTTTTTAATTCATTAAAAATAATAAGTAATTTTTGTATTATATGCACAAATTTAAACGGTTGTAGTAAAAAACCTAACCTAAACATCAAATTATGAACAAAAATGAGCAGCAATGAACTTATAATATTCAGATAGGTTCTAAACTATATATAAATTATATCTAATTTTTTTCTCTTTTCTAGAAGTGACAAAATTGGATATACTTTGGTTTTAGAATTACACCTATCAAAGAAGAGCGATGCTCATGTAGAAGAGGGACCAGATAATATTGTCAAAACTGCATTAAAAATAAATACAAAAATAAATACAAAACTACTAGAAACTCCTCAAAAACCTTACCACTTAATGCTCCACAAAATACAAACTCAAAACAGAATTAATTTTGCAGCAAAGCCTCCGTACACTTCGACAGACATTTTAAGGAACTTGATTTTTTAATATCCACTTCAATCAAATAAAACTTTACCATGTTGACACAAATAGTACTTTTGATCTAACATATACATCCTCATTCCTTTACTAAATTCCCTCCTCTTGCTCCTTCCGTCCTCTCTGGAATTGTTTTACTTTTAGTGTTAAAAATTCTACATATTTTATATGTTGTTAATAGAATCAAAAAGATCACTTCTAAGGCCAAAAATAACCACCAAAAACGAACCAATAGAAAGAGTCATGCAATACAAGTACTTGGGTGCATGAGAACTGCAATCCATCTCAAGAATGCAATACATGTAGGGAATTGGGTGAATGAGAATTGCAATTCATCTCAAGAAGTAAAAGTTCGAATAGAGATGGCAAGAAGTGCGTTTATCAGAATTTTCTCATACCATAATTTAATAATCGTGACCCACGCCTACAATTTAGAATGCGTATGGTTCGGTGTGATATTTTTGTCATTCTCTTATATGGAGCAAGGACACTCAACCAAGAATTAATCCGCAAAGTTGATGCTTAAGAGATCTACAGACGCATATAATGATGAAGTCTTCCGGCGTATGGAAAAAGACCGAGAAGTGCTGCGAACTATCAAATAAGAATTCTGGAGGATCTCGAACATTTGACGGAGGACCAAAATATAGTCTGAACCAACTCACCATCCAGGGGAAAATAAGTGGTAAAAGAAGCGAAGGAAGACACCGGATCTCATGTATGCTTAACTTGAGGGACTCGACTGTGTTTTGCATGCGGCGGTAAATACAATCATAATCGCCAAAATGATTACGAAACTGCATAATTAGTGTCTGAAATATTCTAGAAACGTTTAGAGTGAATTTAAAAGGAGTGCTCCGATTAAATTTGTATCCAATGACTTTGCGTATTTAATAAAAGTCCAAATGATTTTCGTCAATATTTTTAGAGGCAGAACTTATTAGAGATTCGCGCTTGGCAGGTAAAATAAACATCAAATTATTACTTCCTCGCGATGTGCGCTAGTGTACGCGTGCACAGGCGGATGGCGGGCGTATTCCCATTTCTTGGTACGCAAGTCCAAAGACGTATTTGAAATTCAATTATAAATTATAAAGTAGAGAAAAATGTCTGAGACGTTCATGTTCCCGTTAATATATGTGTAGGCGATGCACAGTGATCATTTAGTACTAACATTAACCGGTCAAAACGTTACAATTTAATCTTAATATTCTCGTTTCAATGTATGTAAAAGTAATAAAGACAAACCATTTTTAACAAAAAAAATATTCACTCAGAACCACCGTTCCTTCTATAGAGTAAACAATAAATAAAACATTATAACAAATTGGCAAACTATATTTTCTAGCAACATGTTTTTGAGTTAACATTATTTTATGTCTATCATATGACATTTTTTTCAACATTAATTTACTGTCTGTTTATCGAAGCAGTATTCATTTTTATAATTTCAATTATAAAAAAATATTATAATTTTAAAATTTATCTTAATAGGGAACTTGACATTATTTTTGGTTGCATTAAATGTAGAGCTCTTTCCATTAAAAAAATACAATCGAATTACCGTGTGTAAGCCATGCGTTCGACGCATATTGCTTCGTTGTGTTGATATTTGTGGATATAAACACCAACACAATGAAACAATATGCCTTGTACGTACGGCTTGCATAAACTAATTCATTTTTTTCTTAAATAGAAAGAGGTATACATATGTATTATCAACATCACAGTATATCTCTTTAAGTTTTTAGTAAAATTAGAATCAGGTATTTAAATGGGCGGGTGATTAGGCCCTCCCCAATCACGCGATCTGATGATGTAGTAGTGAAAAAGTAACCCATAAGTTTTTTTTATACTCCCTTTCTCATTTACTAGTGGAAACTGGTTTGGCGCTTAATCTACGCGTTGTGCTTCGGTCGGGCGATGCTACGAAAGGGAGTAGTAAAAAATTTCCAAAAATACAAAATTATACTTTTATCAGGTTTTGCGTCTACCAGACGCGTTGAAATATTTTCATACAACTTAATTATTTGTATGAAAAAACCACTCAAATTTTTAAAAATTCAAAAATGTATTAATTTTTTTAAACGAAAATTTGAAAGATCTATTTGATCATCGCCACGAGTCTGCTTGCAAAGTTTCAGCTCGATTGGATCACGAAAAAAGGGTTAAAAATCGATCCAAAGTTTTTTCATCAGATAAGCAGACAAGACGACAAGTAGACAAGCAGACGCTACGAGTTAAAAGAAAGGGAGTAAAAAAGAACGTATTTTAGTTGATTTTTGAGATGTATAAGAAGTCTATTCTATTTAAATGTAACTGGTTGCGGATATTTTATAAGAACCGTATGTTTTTCCTAGAAAAGATTCTCGACGTTTTGTTGAATTCTTATTCGACGTCATCAGGAGGACGACCTTTATCCGCCCTCTACCTCCACGGGTAAAGGTCGTCCTCCTGATGACATTGAATAAGAATTCAACGAAACGTCGAGAATCGTTTCTCGAAAAACATACTTAAAATAATAATAATAAAATATCCTTAACTCTTTAAGTCTATTCTATCTGAAAAAATAATATTGCCCACGTATTACGTAAAAATTGATCACAGTGCGCCCCAGCGCGTTTGCGAAACCACTTCCAAGTTTGTTTCCCTTTATTTTTTTTATCATATTTCATATTCTAAGTCCTCGAATATTTGAAAAGCGCTGGAAGTTCGGCGTGTAAATGGCGTAGGGGCGAGCCCGCTCATAAAAATGTATGAACAAAGTATTAGTGCGGGCCAAAGTTTAAAACAGTTTCATCAAAACAATTTCGTTGATGCCAAAGCCCATTTTGGGAAAGTTAAAGCCCACCACACATTCGGATTTAACCCGGGACGGGGTTCAGATTACATCGTGTGAGGTGCTAATTCACATTTTCAGGGCGATTTTCGTCACGTTTGACCTCTTTTAAATTCGTTTTATTCCTCGTTTCACTGAACACATTTTTCATTAATGAGACATTTTTAATTTAAACATGTAAAGATGTAGCTATCAAAAGCAACACACATGCCTCGCCTACTAGCAGTTGGGTGAAAGTGTCGGAAACCCCTTAAAAAACAACTCTTGACTCTCTGATGAAGAAGAAGAGGAGAGCTTGTGCACAAAATGCAAAGGATGGACACGGAATGATTGAAAATTGAAAAATTGGAATGATTGGATGACTTTCAGACGAAAGTCATTTCTTTGTTCAGGGTGTGCGTCACCAGCTTGTTCGCTGGTCCGATGGTGAACCACTTTCACCATCTCACATTCAGCAGTCAGTAAAACACCCTGTGCAGCAAATGTCTTGGGGATGCTTCTCCGTTTTTGGTATAGAATCATTAGTACCTATAACAGGAATATTGAACAGTGAAAAATATATACAGGTTTTGCGAGACCAAATGGTCCCTGAATTCTCAAAGATAAATTTGGAAAACACGATTTTTCAACGAGACTTAGCACCTTTCCATACTTTCAAAATTGTGAAAAAATTCTTCGAGATGATAATAAGGTAACCACTTTAGATTGGCCTGCAAACTCACCAGACCACAATCGAGAATTTGTGGTCCATCTGTAAGAAGAGACTCAGAAAAATGGATTGCATAACTAAAACTAAGTCGATCGAGTCGGTGACTGAAGTGTGGTATCGAAATGGTAGAATCTATGCCAAAATGAATTAAAATGGTGCTGCAAGCCAAGGGTGGACATATTAAATATTAATACTTCCAATTTTGTAACAGATTTAACTTTTTATATGAATAAGACATATTTTAAGAGAAAAATGTCTTGCCCACATTAAATTGTACAAGGGTGTATATCTTGATTCAAAATAAGTAGGTTTATAAAACTGAAAAAAAATACTGAAATGTGCAGTAAAAGTTTAACTACTTAAATAGTATAATTTAATAAATACCAAAAGTTGGGAAACAGTGAAATAGATCTTATTGCCTAACGTATTTTAAGATTTCTACGATTAGATTAGATTTCTAGATTAGAACACCTATTAATAAGTAAGGTATGTCAGTAAGTATTTTCAATAATTTATTTTCTGCCTTATTTTTACTAGAAAGTCGGTGTTCGAACGTTTGTTTTTTAAATTTATACCGGAATTAATTTATACAGGTAAATTAATTCCCCAAAAAACATTATTTCGCTACAAAGGCAGAGCGCTGGGCTTGATAGGAGGATTTGGGCTGTGAAAACATTAATTAATTAATGCTATTACAGAGAATAAAAATGCTGCTTTAACGCAGGAAAGTAATGGCGTGATTTTCAGGAGGATAATTTAGCGCTGGTCCGTAAAGTAAATCATTAAAGATTGATGGCCACGGACGTACTACAGATGGCTGTTTCTACATAGTCCGTAAATTATAATGTATATCACGCGGTCGGACATTTATGTCGTCAACATCGGAAGAGGAATGGCTACTGCGACAAAAACGTCTGCAGTAAATTTTATTTTTTTATTGTTGTCATTTTATTTTTTAAACTTGCAAAACTGCATTTTTAGTTTAAACGCAAGAATTTTATTGCAGAATATGTCCATTTCATTAAATAGTTGTTTTTAATTAAAAGTTCATTTTTTGTGACAGACAAAATTTCTGCAAAAAAATAAATATTCATCCCTTTCTGTAAAAAGGTTTAAAATAGTATTTTCTGATTAAGTAAAATAGTTCAGTTCGGCAATCATAGTGATGTCAGACATTCGGATTCATCATACTCTAGTTCAGTGTTTCCCAGACTATGGGTCGCGAGCGGTTATTAGGCGGGTCGCAGTCACAACACCGCGCAACACGCTTCGTCCGGGTCGTGTCGGCTTTACGAAGTGCATTCAAATATGAATGTAATGTTTGCAATTTCCACTCCTTTAACCGTGTTGAAAAATAACTTTAACGCCAACTTCGAAGAAGAGATGAAAAAGTTCAACAGATTAAACTGGATTTAAAATCCATTTCAAGACAACATACCAACTGAAATGTTAACAAAAGCAAGTGAAGAACTTATTGATTTATCAGAAGATACATCGCTGGAAAACACATTTAATCGCAAGCAATTAGCAAACTTCTGGCTTTCAGTTGCTGATACTTATCCTAGCTTGTTTGAAGAAGCGATGAAAGTGCTCCTCCCCTTCACTACCTCATGTGAAGTGGAATTTTCTGCCATGGTTTCTATTAAGACTAAATACAGAAAGAAATTGGACGTATCGAATTCATTGCAATTAAAAGTGACTAAAATTGAAGTCAACGCTAATGCTGTTATGACAAAAAAAGGTAAATAATGGACACACAACTCTCGCCTCATCCACATTTTTACCTCTTATGTTATGCATGCTAGTTGATTGTCGGGTTTCTAACAGAATCCAGTATCTGGTAAACACAGGAAGACACAGAGCATTATACCGCGATGGCGACAGGAATCACGTTAGCAGAAATAACGGTGGGACATACGGCTCAGCCGTCAGTCGTCATGCGGGCCGCTACTATGCGCAAATGCCTCTGCTACCAAATTCGACTATGTTAACCTTTCCCATATGGTACTTTAATTAAAACGCTCGTTCTGGTGCTGTTAACTCAGGTTACATGTAGACTTTTTTCGATTTTTAAGTCGGATAAATATGAATACTTTATTTTTTTTACTAATATCAAATACATACATGTTAATATTATGTAATAAACAAAAATATAACTAACATGAGTTCAAGTAAGTGTAGCTTAGAAAATGAATACAGATATGTAATATATTAAATATAATTTCGTTTATAATTAAACGACAATATGCTTTTTAATTGATTTTTGAGGTATTTTTCTAATTAAATTCACGACATATATGCACTTACCTCGTATTCAGGGTAAGTGCATGTATCTTGATTATTTTTATAAACTTTTAAGATTACTAAAAAAAATATATCCATTTCAAGAAACATAATAAACGCACAAGATCGCTATCTTAAAACTGAATATGAACGCGCACTTGGAAGTAAAAGAAAATCCCGTACCTGTGGCGATTTCTCGGCAGCTATAAAACCCGGCCGCATTGTCAGGCTTCCCAAAGCGGCACGTTTCGGTGAATTTCGCTGTCGGAGACCCCATCTAGCAACAGCAAATAAACATTTGTGCACTTGCATTTCTAATGCATCCCCACTGCCGCTGCCGCCGAAAGAGTATAAAAGCCGCGCTGAGGTCAAACTGTGCGGAAGGCTCCAACAGTCTTCGCCTTACTAGGAAGTATTCCTGGCGAACCTAAGAGGTACTGCAGTCAAGTGTTCTCCTGCCGGGTCATACCAAGCTGAGCTCACGTGAAGCTCGAGTCTCGTCGAGTGCTCATCTCCGAGAAGTCTCTCCGCCATCGCTCTTGCTATCTAGCTATTTCCAACAAGAGCCTGTGCCGAATCTAAGAACTGGGGTTTCCAGAAATCCTACCATAACATTATATACTGACCGTGCTAGAGATTTGAGTGCCTATGCCAATTTTCTTCTATATTCTGTGTGTTCTTTGATAATTATTACTGTTTAAATATCTGTGTGTTTTTCCATATTTCTACCGTTTTACTGACTGTTAATAAATTTTTGTAAAAGGAGGTGACAAGTCACTGAAGTTTTGTTCTAATAAGATCGTTAAAAGACGTCGCTTATGGCCGATAGTTCAAAGCAAAGTAAATTTAATTCGAATAATTTGAGTGAGAGTTTGAAAAATTTAGTGTCAAGTGTTTGTGGAGGAGTAGGTTTCTTCAACGATGCTGTAAATCAGTTTTGTTAAGCTTCTAGTGATCCGTATATTTACTTTGTTATTGTCATTATCAAATAATGTTTAAACTCTTTTAACAGCATTGGAGAGGAAAGGTTAACAAGGAACCATACAACTTTGTACTTGTTTTATGATAATAATGGGCCCAATTCGTCATTCCCAGTAAAACTGATTCTACACATATCTGATATGATTCTACACACACTAATATCAGTACGATTTTATTTCCACTCCAATTCTTTCCTCGTTTTCTCGCTCCTGGCCTCACTTCCATATATCAATTGCTGCCGTGTTTTAACTACATAAATTACTGCATACAAGTTTCCACAAACCACTGAAGTTAATAGAAATTGCCGATTACATGTTTCTAGAAACCATTGCGTATAAGTTTCACATGATTCACTAAAACTTTGGCTAGCAGACAAAATTATTTGTGGTGAACGGTAACCTTCAGATTTCTTCCTGGCTGGCAGCAACTTGCAGATCCCCAACAGTACCGGTGACACCTGAGACCGACTAACGCCATTGTGCCCAACTTTCCCCTACTATTGTTAGCTAAGCTTTGAAATTTAGACTTGTATAGACACCACGATGAGTAAACAACAAACTTGTTGTTTCATTGTTTAATTTAAATCCCATTATATGTACATATGTACTGGATTATCATTCTGGACTCTACAATTATAACACAGCGCGCATAATAACGCCCATTTAATAATAGATTTTGTAAGGATTAACATTCTAGAATCGATAATACGATTGACCCAATTTACATTACATAAATTTTCATTAAAAAATCGCATAATTATGAATATAATAATTTCGTTATCTTTCTGTCTATCCGTCTGCTGTAAAGTCGTAACTTGCTGGAATTAAAACTTTAGATAATTCGATGTGACAAAAGCGAGTGGCTCAAACACCACGCTTAGGTCGAAATTTCACGGTTTTTGACATTTTTTCTTCATCTTCTTCTTCTTCAGCCTTCATCTCTCCATTGCTGGATAAAGGCATCTTTTTTACCCTTCCATCCTTTCTTGTTATTTGCTGGTTATTGCTTTTTTCTAGATATTTCTTTCCCCCCATAGCCGCTATACCTTAGGCTCATCTCTTTTAAGGTCTTCCGATGTCTCTTTTAATTTCACAAGGTCTCCACTTCAGAACTTTGGGAGTCCATCTTGTAGCGTCTTGCCTTGCAACATGCCCTGCTCATTGCCATTTTAGCTTGCCTACACGATCCATGATATCCACTACTCTAGTTCTGTGCCTAATTTCATCAATTCTTATTCCTCTTGGGCTTACGCCAGGCATGGATCTCTCCATGGATCGTTATGTGCATTTGAGATTTTCTACACTTTTCTTTATAAGGGTCATCGTCTCCACTCCATACGTCATCACTGTCAGTATTCACGATTCAAATTGTTTTCTTTTTAAGCTATTTGAGATCTGTTTGTTGTTGAAAATATGTTTGTGCTTACCAAAAGCAGCCCAACTCATTCCTATTCGGCAATTCTGCTGTTTGGTTTTCTTTATCCATTTTTATCTTGTATCTCAGATGTACACATTAATCGACTATTTTTATTATTATTATGTTATTAATCTACTACTATTATCTATAGGATTCATTATTCATCTAATATTTTTTTATTTCAATATTATTGTAATTGATTATGATTATTTTGTTTAGTTTAGATTTAAGCAAATGTTTTTTATTTATGAATTTTCAGCTTCTAAATGCTGCAATTAATATATCCCGTGATTTTTCGCTAGTGTACAGCTAGTGTACAATATTCTTGACACTTAAACTAACAGTGGATTGTCAAAAATAAACAATTTTTACCGTAGACTATTTTATTTTATTTTATTTATATATATATTAATTTATCGACACTATATTGGGAAATAAGTGAAATTAAATAAGTTATTTTACTTCTCCAATGAAAGGAAAATAATTGTGAGAAAATATAATTATTATGAATAAAGAGAAAACATTTTGTTTTTAATACCATTTGGTTTTCCTCTTTATTAATAAGTTATTTCAATTAAATTATTACAGCGCGTCGCTTAATTTATTTATTAAATTGAAAATAATACGACATCTTTTATTATTTGAAATTGAAAAGGTCTGTTGACAATAATGAGCTACTGAGGCAATATCTATTCTTAAATCTGAGAGATTTTGCATTATTTGTTTTGGATGAAGTTCGGAGCGTTCCAGATAATAATAAATGGTTAATATATGAAAATATTGATATCATTGAAAGATTTAGCAGATACTTCATGGCGCAATATTATAATTATAAATTTGTTTTATTTAAACCTTGTAATACACACACAATATGAGTTATTAATTACTAATAGAGTTTCAAAAGGAGCAGACCTTCTCATAATCTACACCTGATGATGAGAGGGACCGTTCCTCTCGAATCTGAAGTAGACATTAATAAGTCATATTGTGTTTGTTACATTACAAAGTTAAAATAAAACAGATTTTAAAAATGTGAACATATGTGGTGAATGTTTTAATACCGATAGGATCCGGCGGGTAACAAAGGTGACATTTTTCCCCTCACCCTTTACCTCTCCACCTGCCCATGATATATTTTATATGCATATCTGTACCGTTCGACCGATCTGACCCAAATTTTGTATACTTATTATTTAAGACTCGGCAGGTAACATAGATGACTTTATACCCCTCCCCATTTACCCCACCTCCTCTTATGATATAATATTTTCTGTACAAATCGTTTGACCGATCTGACCTAAATTTTGCACACGTTTTCTTTGAGACCAGGCGAGTAATATCGATGACATTCTCTCACTCCCTCTTCATCACTCTTCCTCTCCTTGGTATATTTTCCATGTAAATCTGTACCATTTGACCGATTTCATCTAAATTTTGTAAACTCATTCTTATGGACCCGGCGGGTTATATAGATGACATTTCCCTCCCCCTTTAAACCCACCCCTTCCCTTCGATATATTTTCTATACAAATCTACACCGTTTGACCGATCTGACCCAAGTTTTGCACACATTTTTCTGAGGACCCGGCGGAAAACATAGGTCACATTTTCTTCCTGGAGATCCCATTCATCTCTGTCTAAATCAAATGGAAACATTGACATTATTAGAGGCTTTGCAATATAATTCCACCCACAAACTTATTTTTAACTTCCTAAAAATCCATGCAATGCCGGGTTAATAAAATAATAAAAGCTAGTGCCATATGGTCTTATAGACTACGAAGATGTGGAATAAGATTTTTTCGAAATACCTTTATTTAAGGATATCTTTGTATAAGATTACAAGGCGTCTTAATTTTATTTTCGCAGGCTGAAGGTTGAGAAAAGTGTTATTTGTCTTTCGAAAGACTGACAGCTGAGAGCTTCAGGTCCAATCACATTAATTAGGATTGTCTACCGACAGAAACACCTACAAGGTGTTGTAAATTGCTTATTTATATTTTATTTCAATTCGTGTCAAATGAAAATTATTTTCAGATTATAATTTCTAATGTGATAAGATACATTTTGTGAATCAGCATAATTAAATATAAATTGATTAAACTGTTCAATCAAAAGTCTTAAAATATTCGATAGCCTGCCAAAAACAATTAGAATTATGCAGTGAATATAAAGAAAATTAAACAGGAGTGCAAATTTTTATTATAAATACTTTAAAATGATTATGGAATGCAGTATGTCTAACCGAAATCATGTATTAGCTACTAGCCCACGCAACATTATGTATGGAAATAAATGATTCAGATAAATAAATAAATATACAGGACTTTTAAAAATTACTCATTCGGTTATGTCTGTATACCTGATATAACTAAATGGTAATTTTTCTTTTTTCTCTTCCGTTCGATAGACGTTGGCTATGATGTGGTTGGCTACGATAAATTTTATGTTATTTGGCCTGGAATAGCATATAGTGGACTGGCCAATACATTGCTCCAGATTCTTCACTCATCATGTTCTTCTTGTACCAAGATCCCCAGTTTCCAGCATCGTATTCCTCTATTATTAAATTCAAGATCTGACACATCAGGGGCTTATTGGTGTAGTGGTCATGATTTTCGCTTAATTATCCAGAGGTCGGTGGTTATAGCTCCATTCTAGGACACCAGCAAGTTAGTTCTATTTTCATAGTACAAACAGTAAGAATATCGATGCGACACGTATTCCAAGATCACTGCTCTATTTTTTATAAAACCTCTGGATTACTCATCACAAGTGTTTCGGATATTTATTGTTATAAAATCCTCTTTTTTAATTCATTCAATTCATGACTTTTTCATTCCTAACGTTATCCATCCAGTTTATTTTGAGCTGAAGATATTTTGAGTTCAATACGAATAAATATTTTTTCAAAATTTCAGCTCTCTTAAATTAAAAACAACCCCTAAACCTCATATCGTTTATTGTAAAAAAAATGTATTATAATGTAAATACACATTTGTATAATCGTTGATTAACTGAGGTAACACCATAATGTTTGAGTATTTTAATGTTTATTTAATAAAATTTAATTTCATTGTTGATAAATTCTTTTCCATTTACTTAGCGTAAGTCTTTTTTATTCACTATTTACTTGTATATGAAAACGAATATTTTAATGTACAAGTATACATTTGCTACAAAATAATTATATAAAATTAACTCATTCTTAAGTTTGAATATTCTTATTTATTTAATTTATATTGTCATGTCAATCTAGTAGTATGCACGAATGTATGAAATTCCTTATTGTGCTTCGATAAATAATTTTAGAATACTACCAGAAAATCAATCTCGCAAATCTCGAAACATTAAGTGACAGCTCATCGAGCTCGCCTCTGGTCTCTCAAGGTGAGATATTTTATAAACTGTTGAAACGTATCGATGGTTCCTACGTCGAATTTAAAAAAAAATCATTTTACTATCTTATACTCAATGTACTCTTTATTTTTGGGTAGTGTTTAAAATAAGCAAAATTTTACTTTGAACTTACTTTTATTAAAACGAAAATTCAACTATTGTTTTCAATTTGTATGAAAATACTTATAGAGTATATTTGTAGAATTGTTCAATAGTCTACTATACCGAAACACAGATATTGCAGTATCTTTTTATTGCATACACAATTTTTGAAACTTAAACCGGTGAGTAGGTACTCAATGGGCACCCCGATAACAGGCATGATAACAGATTTTGAAATAATATATTGTAGGTACATGTCTATTATTATCTAAAATAACAATATTTCTGTAATAAACTAAGTTTTTACGCAAATAATTACATTTTAATCTACATATTTTTAATTTCGCGCAAAAACGCCCGCAGCTGTCATTTCGTCTACGTGACGTCAAGCCTCAGTAAACATTGCAATTTGTCTATGGCAACGGTTCAAAGGTACGGTAATGGGTACTGAAGCGTGACGTCATTTGCTCTGACCGGTGTTTCAGTTAAAATGGCGGATTGCACAATTTTATACTTTTATTTTATTGAAAATCTTATTAATCTCAATTGTATATTAAGACTGGATCATTTTTTAGAATCCTTTCATTTTATTTTATTCTCTAAAATCACTTATTCTTTAATTATTTAATACTGCCATCATGATTATTGCGCGCCAACAAAAATGTATTTACACCACATTTATGTTTTTGACGTCGTTCGGTTTCGATACACATGCACAATAATGAAAGTCCTGATGAAATTACAGTGGTATACGAATCGGTCAGCGTTAAAAATAATAATCAGTGTGTTTTGTACAAAATGACAATCAAACATTGTAATTTCATTGTCAGTCTATCTGTCCATAAATTTCTGGAATTAAAGCTTTAGAGATTTAGAGTATGACAAGCAATCAGCGTGTACTGCTAGTTAAATAATATAAACATTTTTACCTTTACGTGAGTTTAACTTGAAGTATAGTACACTGTTTAATACTTCACCTATCTATGAGAGATTCTGTTTCTCTCGAAACTTAAGTATTGAAAAACTATAAAAGATTATTGAACAAGGTTTATATTATTTAATGATCATCATAAATAACTTTAACCTCTATAACTTAAAAGTCAGCTCCATATAAAAGTACGAAGTTTGTTTGTTCTTGATTAACTAAAGTTTTGGCGCAAATTATCACATTGCAGAGAGGACATTTGCATTCACGACAAATTGTGTGCAGTCCTTTGGATCGTCTTCCTCCCGGTTACGATCTGTGCGACCGAAGTGCATCGCGCGGGTGTCCCCATCACTATGCGACCTGTGACGACTTTCGGGTCATTACGCTTAATGAACTTCAAAGCCAGGAGGTTTTACGGGCGGCCGGCAGAGCGGCGGGTCCCCAGTCCCCTGGCGATCGGCAGCCATCACTCGGGAACTTCAATTCTATTGGAATTCCTTTAAGCTCTCACCCGGAATGTGGAATGAGGTAGCAGCGCGTCTAGCTGAATATTCATTCATATTTTAAAAGAAATTGACTTATTTTCATTGTTTCAATCATATAGACCGTTATTACATGTCGTATCTTTGATACTGCATTTAATCAATATATATATATATATATATATATATATATATACCTTCCGCTTCATTCTGGAATACACTACCACTCTCTGGAATTAGCTACAACATTCGAAAAACGTCTAGAACAGTCAGAAAGCGACGGATCTGGAGTATTCGGAAAGTCGACATGTTTCCTATAAAAGCGGAACTGTGTCGCGAATAAAGTTTGAGAGAGTCTTGTTTTGAAAAATCATTCAGTGCAAAGTGAAGCGAGGACGATCAACAATAAGTTTTCTCCACAACCATCCACCGGTGGTTATGGTGGTGGATGGCCCTTTGTGTCACATCGAAAATATGCGAGTTCGGTAGGTTCAAAACATAGTAAATAGATAATAAAGTGTTTATAGTAACATAATAGAATATATATTATATATATGAGGTTATATTGTGTTTGTGTAAGTGTGCCTATTTTATCTCTCCCCTTGTTTCGGATCCACTGTTTTATTTTGTATTTTATGTTAGGGTTGTAAATTGTGGTTAGCTCAGATTGTTTTGATTCAAGCATGCAAATAAATAATTTGGTTCCAAAATAGTTATAGCTCCTTTGTCCATATGTGGTATGTAACCTTGGGATTAGTAGATTGAGTTTGTTTGACCGTGTGGTAATTATTGTTTGAGTTGTTTTATATTTGTATTTGTATGTGTAATTAAGAGTAGTAATCGTATAAATTTGTTTTTTATCGAATACATAGAATTTCATGAATATTTCATCTGTCCTTGTTAAAATTGAGGTTTTGAGGATAACTTTTATAGCAATTTTTTGAGTTGTAATAATTGGATTGAGTGCACTCATAGTTGCTCCTCCCCATGCAATTACGCCGTGTTCTATAATTGATTGGCAGATTGCGAAGTATATCATTTTTAGGAGTATAATGCTGAGAAAGTTTCTAATACTGCGCAGAAATAAAATGGCTTTTTTTATTTTGTTTGAGATGTGTTGTGTATGGAGATTTCATTTGAGATGAGCATCGATTATAATACCTAAATATTTAATTTGATCAGTATGCTCAATGTAGGGACATATACAATTTTCAGTGTTGAAATCGGAGCAACCGTGTACTTTTATATTGTGTTCAGCCGATGGTTGACCATTTATATTTATGCTGGATGTTATATATTTGGATTTATTAATACTAAGTGTTAAGGTGTTACTGTCTAGTCATTTTTTTATAGTACATATATGTTTTTAGCTTTTTTAAATACTGATGACCATGCATTTGCTTGGAATTGCAACACAGTGTCATCGGCGAAACAAATAACACTACCATCAATGGGTATATTACAAATGTCATTAATGTAGATTAAGAACATTATTGGCCCTAATATTAGCGAGTTGGTCAAAAGAATAAGGAAATGCATATATATGTTCATAAGATTGCGTAACACACTAACCATAGATAATTTTAAAATGGTTTATTACGCTTCTGTCCATGCACTACTCCAATATGAAATCATTGGATGGGGAGGGGCGTATAACAACATCATAAACATAGAGAAAGTAATCCAAAGATCAATTATAAAAGTAATATTAAAAAAAAGAAAAACCTTCTCTACACAATTACTTTTCTCTAAAAGTTCCAAAATTAGAGAATGTTTACAAAAAAACGTCAATTATACAACTAATTAAAGAAAACATAACTGCTAAATTTGAAAATAACACATCATTAAGATTAAAAAATAATTTTAAAATCCCAAAATATAATACCAAACTGTGTCAACAAAACTACATATACTTGGGCATAAAAACTTCAATAACCTACCTACAAATATTAAGAAAATCGATGACTTACAACAATTAAAGAAAAAAATAAACCAACACTTTAGATCGATACAATTTGATAATTCATAACAAGACATATAGCTTAGGAACAAATAAGCCAAATCCAAAATAAACTAATAAAGTGTAAGCCCCTCACCAAGCACATGAGCAAGTCTCATTTTTGGAGAGGCAAAGCAATAAAATAAAATGTATCTAAGTAGATTGTAATAGACAAATTATGTATTATGATTTAAATGTAGTTTTAATATTAAATAAAAAATAAAAAATAAAAATAAAATATACTACCCTGGGAGACTCCGAATTTAGTGACTAGAGGTTTACTTGTAGTGTTTTTTATTCTAACTCTGGTTCCTATCCGAGATGTAACTTTCAAACAATTTTAGTTCTTTTCCGGAGATACCAATTTTGTTAAGTTTTTCTAGTAACTTTGTATGGGATATTATGTCAAATGCTTTGGCGAGGTCTAAGAAGATGGATATACATTTTTGAGTTTTATCCACATTGTTAAAAATGAAATCCGTAACACGGGCAATAGCTTCCGTTGTTCCCATTTTTGCTCTAAAGCCGAATTGCTTTCATTACTCTCGAGATATTTTATAAGTTGAATTTTTATAATTTCTTCAAATATTTTGGAAAAGGAGTTGAGTAATGTAATTGGCCTATATTGATATGACTTTCGTTACCTTATTTATGAATTGGAATTATAAGTCCTTGTTTTAGTTTGGAAAGGAAGTGTCCAATATTTAAACTTAGATTGATTACATAGCATAAGGGCAAAGACAATTGTTCCTTCATCATTTTACTTAAATTAGTTGTAATCCCGTCCGTACCAGCAGTACATTTATTTTTTAACGAGTTGATTACTTCTTATTTTCCTACATTTTTGAAAGAGAATTAATGGAATGTTTCACGATTTGGATTATATGTATCAATTCTGTCATTGCGTGAGGTTGAGAGAATTTTTTGGCTAAGTGTGTCCCGATATTTGTAAAGAAGTGATTGGTGTGATTTGGTTGGGATTATTTTTAAGGAATATTGTTTCACCTTCAATGTTTAGTTGGTTCAGAACTATTTCTTGGAGTTCTATATGCGAGTTTGGTGGGGGTGGCTGTGCATAGGTGGGAGTGGGTGATGAAAATACGCTTTCTAGCACATTGTTTTGTTATGGGAAGGCCGCAAATGCTTCAGATTGTTTTGAAATATTAAATATATGTTTGGCACAGCTAGTTTATTTTTAAATTGCTGCCTTTGCTTTTATACCCCACATATGATATTATTTTTTCCCCCTTCACTTACAATCAGTTAATATGACCTGTCGCTCTGAAGCGGAGGGGAAGCTAGAGACTATCTACCCAGGTACGACTTGATGGTCCTGACATGAAATATAGGTTATCGAGGGTGCGAACCATGCTCCCAAATATGCTATTGCTGTGCGACTATTTTCATAAATAAATATAAAACACTTATAATAAAGGAATATTTGTAACGTTTAAAATAATGTCACGTGGTTATGGCTGCGGGATGCAAATGAAAACGCTAATAAATAATTAGCGATTTGTTAATTAATTATTCAATGTACAAAGACACTTAACACGTCTTAATTGACGTCTTTAAATCATACTATTTTGTAATTACAAAATTTTTAAAATTATTTATTTAAACCATTTTGTAAATTACACAATTTGTAATGTATCGCTCGTATAAGAACACATCATTATCGCTGGATAATTCTCGCACATAGAAGTCGCACTTGTTTATTTCGCCACTATTGGTTAGAACCGTAAGTAAGAACTTGCTTGATTATTTCGCTCGGTATCTGTTGCTTCGCAATTCACGATTGGGCACACCTGACCGTCGTCCTCGCTTCACTTTGCACTGAATGATTTGTCAAAACAAGACTCTCTCAAACTTTATTCGCGACACAGTTCCGCTTTTATAGCAAACATGTCGACTTTCCGAACACTCCAGATGTTTTTAGTTTGTTCCCGTCGCTTTCTGACTGTTCTAGACGTTCTTCGAATATTGTAGCTAATTCCAGAGAGTGGTAGTGTATTCCAGAATGAAGCGGAAGGTTCTAGATGTTTCGATGTTGTTGTCGTCATTGAGGTATTGCGAGGGGTTTTGTTACAATATCCTTTTATGCACCTCACAATCTGGTGTCTCATAAGGGAAAATTGAACGTAGTTATGCAGAATAGCGCCAGGCCACAATTTTGGTAAAAATGAGATATTGATGTCATCGGACGGAGCAAGGTCAATTCTATGTCCTAATAAAACCAGCCAAGCCGCATTCATATAAAAATTCATGGTAATCGCCTTTCAAAATATTTATTGATCGCGAAAAAAACATCTGCAGAAAGCGCCCACGCCACTTAAAACACTTTTAATATGACTATTCCTCAAAAAATATTCACCAGAAAAAGCTAGAAAAAAACATTAGATAGTTAAGGTTGTTATTACGGTCGTTAAACTGTAAATGGTTACGGATATTTTGTACGAACCGTATGTTTTTCCGAGAAATCATTCTCGACGCTTCGTTGAATTCGTATTCAACGTCAACAGGAGGACAACCTGTACCCGCGGAGGTACAGGGCGGACTGATTAATGCTTCCTCCGCGGGTACAGGTCGTCCTCCTGATGACGTTGAATATGAATTCAACGAAACATCGAGAATCGTTTCTCGGAAAAACATACGGTTTGTACAAAATATCCGTAACCATTTACAGTTAAACTAGAGAACAGTTATTTAGTTATATATTTAGTGTTTTTATATAGTTTAAAAAATACTTATTCACATGGTAATACTAAAAATATTTATTTAATAACTAGATATTCGTAATAGATAAGTAACTCTGGCTGTTTTCTGCAGAATGCATATTTGACATAATAGGATCAAACAAATGAAAAAAACATCAAAATTTCTAAAGATCTACACTTAAATCCACTTTATAGTTATTAAAAATTGGCATTTATATATTATTTCTCATTTTTTGATGTAAAGAACATTCTAGGTTTTGTGCAGATATAATTTTTCCGTTTTTGGACAAATTTATTTCATTTTATTTCAGTTTGAGTTTTTTGTGGTTGGCTGCATTCTGCATAACTACATTAGATTTATCGTAATGTCGATAAAAAAGTCACAACATATACTTACGAGAACAAAGGTATGAATTGTAAAATTTCAAATGCCCTAAATTTGAATTGTATCATTAAAATATTGCGGATCGCATAATAAAAATAAATAATAATTAAAGGCACACGTAAAGTATTTAAGAAAACATTTTTCAATATAATTTATTTATTGTACTAAATATAGGATTGACGATCATTTTTAAATAAATCACAAACACATCAAAGTTTCATAACAACGAAATGGGTAATTATTTAATTGATAGAGAGCACAATAATTTATGAAAATAAAATACAAAATCGTGGAATATGCTTGAAAATACCAAATTTGAAAATAAACCATTACCTAATTAAAAAAAATAAAATTATGGAATAAAGGTTAGAAGAAGATAGTTATTTTGTTATTTTATACACATTTTAGAATGGACTTGTATGTATTCAAAACGACTGGCAAATAAAACATTCTAAGGGCACAGCAAAGGCTTATTAATAATGTAGGACGATATTATAGAGAAGTAACAAATTACGTTAACTAAAAATGGCCTAGACCATTACGTCAGTCCCAAGAGTGGTAGGCAGAGAGGATAGAATGCCAAACTTTTCTGTCTTCGCATACCACTCTTGCCTCATTCAGTTTCATTCGTCTTCTCATTCACGCTCTTGAAGCTTATAACAGAACTGTCCTCTAATATATGATTCGCCTGATCACGCTAGGTCAAATACATTCGCGGTTTTTCGCGCACTCGTCGCGACAACATGGTATCGTATCCACCAGGCTACGAGGGCTATGAATTGTTTTATAACTATTTATTATTTAATGCGCCCATAATTTTATTTATTAATAAATATTATTTAAAGGCCCAAAAAAAGGCACGACATGCCCTTAAATTTCACACATGATGGTGTAACAAAATAAATGTCATTAAATACTTTTATGAATTATCAATTACAATTAATTTATTAAATACAAAATGAAGCTGGAACACGCACCGTCTGCGTGCGCAACATGAAAACCATTTCAGATAAAGTCGTTTTTAATCCACACTGCAACGAGACCAGGATGTACAAAATTACAAAATCACACAAGGAGGCCTCTATGATTATCATCATGTAGATTTTTAATCGGACAAGATTATTTGATTCTCTGAAATCTAATTGATCTATTATAAATGTGCACTTTTTAAAATTATTATTATTTTTTTAATGTTTTATCTTGATATTAATTTTCGTGAATACATAAGTTGATCTACGGATAAATTATAAATGAAATGCATTCAAGGTAACACGAAAATTAGGTTTGAGCATACTCAATTAATATTCGGAATTCAATAATAGTATTTCATCAACTTTTTAGTTATCATTTTAAACCCAAGGCTATTTTAAGCAATTTAAGAAATTAACCGAAACTGAAAGTGCCGGCTAAAATAGGTTAGGTTTGGTCAGGAAATACGTAAGTACAAAAATTGATCATCTAAAATTTAAATAGACAAAAACTATTTAAGATAAATCGAATTATTAAAACATTGTGTAAATTTATTATATTTAATGCTCATTTCTCTTTGTTTTGGGGCCCAACAAGTATCTATCAAACATTACTTCTACATCTCAAATATTTTTTGCGTAGTTCTAAACAGATTTAAATATCCATTGATTTGATTTTTTTATGTCTCGGAGAAAGAAGATCAATCATCTAAAAAGATGACCGTTTAGATTTTTTTGCTTGGTGTTTTTCCAAAATTAAAATGATTTCTTAAATACCATTTTTAATGAATGTGGATTTGTATTTAGGCGATCAATATTTTAAATTCAAGAACAAAATTAATCCATTAATAAAAATGAGAATTACAAGGCTCCTATAGCTTGGTGGTCAGAGCACCGACCGCGGAAAGGAGGTGACCCGGGTTCGAATCCTGGTAGTAGCCAAAGTATTCTTTCGTGATTAGATTTTTCTGTATTTCTTTCTAATTGATTAATAAATTTGTTTTTGATCAATATTTTATTTGCAACAGCTCGAAATAGTTGAGCTGTTCAAACATAGTTCGCAATCAATCGCATCTTTTGTTGGCAATTGGTTAATAACGACTTTGATAGTTTTCTATATATGTCAAGAAATGGCCAAATTATTGTATATTCATAGTGATAGAGTGGTTTTTTTAGTGACCCCGTTAATCTACTTTATTTTTAAGGGTCGTTTGAAGATCTTTATTTTCCACGCATCAAGTCGCTTTCAATCAGTCCTTTGTTAGTGTCCATCGTGTGTAGCATCGTATCCTTCTCATCCGAAAATTCCAGTCTCATCCCCTTCAAACTTTTTTTTATACAACATTATATTTTAATATTAGATTACGTGTGTACGTTATATTTAAATATTTTCTCAAAGTTTCCAAATTTCTTTATAATATTTCATCAAGATTTGAGCAAAACTTTTATACCGTGGGAATAATAATTTCAATGTCAAATAACGCGAACTTTCGAAAACAATTCCTTTTAAATCTTAATACCGAGGTGTTCGCGGAGGGTGGTGGTGTGGGTGGGGGAGGGGAGGGGAGCGCTCCGCAAAGTAGAAAGTTGTAATTCGCTCGGTGTAATATATGACCGCGTGGTTCGATATAAAAGTGATTCGGTGTAAACTGTCACGCCCCTACCCCGCCCCTGCCACCACCCCGGGGGGAAACTTTTAATTAAAAATGATTATTCCGACAAAGAAAGCGCAAACTTCTCGAGTGAATTTTGATGGATGGGGGGGCATTAAATATTGCTTAACTCAATTTATATTCATTGATCCAATCTCGTGTACAAATTTTGTATTTATTTATTTATGTCGAGAAGGAATAAGTTAACTAAAAATGAAATGGGACGTGAAATAGTAATCAATCCGAATTGCTTTATTCACTGGCTGTCATGCTTAGCTTTACCCGGGACTCAGATTAAACCCAAACGCCAGGGGATGTAGTGCGGAGAGGGGGTACCTACAATTTTCACGGACTCTTAATAATTTCTAATAAAATGAATAAAGCACGGCGTTCGACGTAATACATATTCACGTGTGTAAAGGAGGAACGAATTGGGATGACCAACGGAAAATAAATCTTCAAGTTTGTGTTTACTGGGGTATTATGCCGTGTTGTTACGACCTTTCGGGCCGACGTTTCGGATCCCATTGCAGAGTCCATCATCAGGGCTGATATGTTGTTGTAAATGTTGGTGTTGTGGTTAAGTTGCAATTCGGTATTGCAAACCGATACTTAACCACAACACCAACATTCACAATAACACATCAGCCCTGATGATGGACCCTGCAATGGGATCCGAAACGTCGGCCCGAAAGGTCGTAACAACACGGCATAATACCTCAGTAAACATAAACTTGAATATTCTGAGTGGCCGTGAAAACCTAAGAACATTCTTAGAAAATAAATCGGTCAGAAGTAGGGTTGCGTACAAAACAGACAGGTATCCAGAAGGTAGATATTCAGTTTTATGTGTACGCATAGAAAATGATATGATAAATAATAAATTTTGAGTTAAATATATTATAAGTTATGATAAAAGCCCAGCGATACGAAAATCATATGTCTCAATTTACTCTTACCTATTATCCTGTACTAGCTGTGCCCGCGCGGCTTCGCACGCGTAGATTTTTAGTACACTGTTTGGATCGTCATATAATTTTCGTGAACCTTCTAGAAAATTCTCCTTCCAGAACTTTCAAGAAATTTATTGAATGTACAGGAATCTTCTAGACACACCGACACATTTCGCCACTCAATTTAGAACCTTATAGAGCTTTCAGGTATTTTCCAGAACTCCTTCCAGAACTTTCTAGAGCAGGTTTTTCCGGAACCTTCTAGGCTCACCGACACAGTCGGCGTGCCTATTTTGAAACAATCTGAAGCATTTGCTGCCTTCCCATAGCAAAACAATGTGCCAGAAAGCACATTTTTATCACCCACTCCCACTCACCCACTCCCATCCACGCACAGCCACCCCCACTAAACTCGCATATTTTCGATGTGACACCAATGGCTGTCCACTACCATAACCACCGGTGAGTGGTTGTGGATGGTTGTGGAGAAAACTTGACGGATAGGGAAACAGGGGTTTCTTTTTATATATATATTGATTTACTTAAATTCAATTTCAAAGGCCATTTGATACCTCAAAGGCGAACAATTTGATTTGACTTGACTTAATGTTTGTAGGCTAGTGGTTGTATATAAAGAATAATGCCAACACTTATAGAGCTTCTGATTGGTTGAGCACAAATGACATTGATGACACTTATGAAGT
Source organism: Agrypnia vestita (assembly GCA_016648135.1). NCBI lineage: Eukaryota > Metazoa > Arthropoda > Insecta > Trichoptera > Phryganeidae > Agrypnia > Agrypnia vestita. The sequence goes on from JADDOH010009870.1 coordinate 64,932, forward strand.
TTGGATTAGTTGCGTTAATGAACGCGGCATATCTCACCTACGTCACTTTGTGTTCGATGTCAACTGATTGCGGGAAAATAAATATTTTCTACTTTGGCAGGATGCTATGGGAGATGGAAACAGCGTGGATAAATAAGTGATAACTCGGAATGTACAAGGACCATATGGAGAAGTTGATCTCCTATGACATGGATAGTTCGAGACATGTCGGGAGTCTCGCTAAAGTTTCTAAAAGACGGTCCAAAAACTCGGAAAAGCAAGCAGACAAAATTAAACGTTCGTATGTAGATTCATGTGAAAATGTAGAATTATTTTATTGAAATATGCGTGCGGTGGGAGTTATTTTAACAACCTACCTTACGCTTTTATTTCATTTCATGTTTCAACTAATGTGTGTACCGAAACATAATTTAGAGTGGGATGTTTGTTTTCAACGAAGTTTGGTAAAGTAAATTAATAAATAATCATCCGGGAACATTTTCGCTCTCGGCATGTACGTCATACATCAGCCAGAATGTAATATTTTAACATCTCTACATGGCTACGCATCACTGGTCGGTGCTGTATCAATCTGAAACTTTATATATTTTCCGAGAGCATCTACAACATATGAAAACTGTAAAAGACTCGCAAAGCAACCTTAGAACTTAAATATTTATTAATTTTTATTTCTTTTTTTTTGATTTTCTTTTTCTTCGAATATAAGCGATAATTATTATTATATTTTTGATGTTTATAGCGTTAACTTTATGGTTGGACATAATTAATAATTTTAATGAATTAAAAACTTTGTATAAACCATTTGGAGTAACTTTACGTCTATACCACTGTTTCTTATTCAGGACGAACGCGTATGCAAACGGTATGCTTTCGTGGTAGCATTGAAACTGGTAGACATTAAGTTACTCCAAGTGGTTTTAATAATATTTTTAATCAATTAAAATTGATAATGATGATTTTTATTTTATGCACAACAACTTGTTGGACTGTGGACTTTCTGAAATATACTCTTAAATTTTTCAATCACAATATCATTTATCAATACTACGACCCCATACGATAAGAGGTAGAAGAAGAAGAAGAATATCACTCATCTTCCAGGACCTCTTCTGCTAGCTATGGCATATACGATGTGTTCTTTTTTTTCGGCCTACTCTAACAACATGGATAATATTTAATATATTAATGCAACGCGGGCATGTACAAACTAGCATATGTCCTGCATGGCGATTAGACGTGTACACTGCAAATGACCAACAAGCAAACAAAATAAATATTTTGACACTTTTTGACACAAGTAAATTGATCGTCGCAAATTTATGGACGAGTGTTGAGGTTATGTGTTCTAAGGGTTAAGATTAGGTGGGTGTTGTGTAGGAATGACTTAAGAGGTGTGTACAAGAATATCAACTTGGATGTTAGCACAAGCATAATACCTACATACATTATATACTCGACACATCTTTGATAGGATAATAATAACCAACAATAATAATAATAATAATAACAATTATTAGGATGCTGACGTATTCCATTATGTCTTTGTTGCAGAGTTTTCCAGGCCGCAGTAAGGCCAACATGAGAAGAAAAGGAAAATCAGACATGAGGATACTATTTTTGAATGGTGTTCTAAGAGATGATTAAAGGAACTGGATCTAGTGGATGGTTGACTTGGCAAAGTGAGTGGTGACAGATCATCCGCACTAAGCCTCAGCTTGTGATGGTCGACATAGAGATAGATTTAATAAATTTAGAAAATCTTAAAATAATAATATTCAAAAAAGCCAAGTATGGACATCAAAAATATATTTCTTCTGGTTTGAATCGTTTAAAAGTAAAAGCCTGATATATTTCTTCTCAAGATTTCATATATTACAAGAGGCTAACAAAATATTGAATATTCAGCTATACAAGTAATATTTCTTAGGTCTTTATTATACCTTAGATATAATTCTGTGTCAAACTAAAATTGTTTATGACAATCCTAATAGACTCGACCTTGTGAGTAGGTGCGAACGAGCCTTTATTATTTATGAATCGGAACAGCAAGTCTCGCGTGTAGCGGGTGCTTTACTGTTATTTTAACGAAACGGACCAATCACAGGCGCGCTTTGCCTTCGACGGGTTGAGCCGGAGGCGACCGTCCTGATGACTGAATCCGGCCAATGGCGAGCGCCGGCGGTGAGGTCATCGCGCATAGGATGAGTCACTGCACTAGGGTGAATTTCGGAGATATGGTGCAATCGAGACTATAAAAGGAGCGAACACGATATACTCTGCCCCTTCAGTTCGAGACCAGACCTGCCAGCGGAAGCGCTGCCCGAGAGACTACTGCCAGAGACCTCATTTGGAGAACAGCATTTGCGGACGGAGTTGCTGCCCGGACGTATGGAGGAATCTACCATTCATCAGTACCAGAGAGGATCATACCGCCACTGTGTAACAGCTAAGGAACATATTTATATTATCTATTACGGTTAATTATTTTCACTATCGAAATGTATTTATTTTGGGAATATTTGAGTTCGGAATAATTGTGTAATTAAATATCACGATTGCTTGTGTGATATTGGTTCAAATCGTACGAGAATTCCTTCCAAACGGATGTATTTTTATGCAAAGCGAATTTCATACCGTTTATGCTGAAAATTGAATACACGGAGTTCTATATGAATTACTTAGTAGCATTATAATAATTACTGTATTGCGTAGGTATTGCGCAATCATTACACTCGGTCTACAACTAACTCTTTATGAATCGAGTACCTCGGTATATTCAGCTTAATAAGTGGCTTCAGAATGACGAGTAAAGGACAGAATGGGGAGATCTAACTAAAGATTGGGGATATCTGGTTTGTGTTAGCCTAGCTGGCTGAGGGGTGGATGATTGCCGGCACTTGGGCGTGGAACCCGCACAAGCCCCTGCAGGGCCCCTTAAAGGCGGGGTCCTCCTTGTTGCTCGGGGTCGTCAATAAACCGACCACCTAACCTCATCTGGCGCAAACTACTTAAACCAACAAAAAGGTTCCCTTTGTCTTTGGAAGGATTTCCATGCTTGAATGCTGTAAAACCTTGATAGAAAACGTTAACTTCTATTTCGTCCTCTGTAAGAAAGACAGGGCCAGAATAAATATAAAAATCATTCACTCATATGGAATAGCTGGGATATTATAAATATGTTACTAACACTCTAACATTTGTCCAAAGTAAATGTTGCAAGATGCAGAATCGTGGGACGCCATTCTGAAAAGGCATAATGAGATTGCACAATAATTTGTAACATCGCTGACTATGCCCGCAAAGGAGGCTAATGTCGTCATCAATTCGTACCAAAAGAGTACATGATTCTTCAAACACCGGCCTAAAAGAAAGGCGCCTCAAGACAACACACATCATCAGAAACTCGTACCAAAAGAGTACGGCCTTCTCAATTATAAGCCTAAAAGAAGGGCGTCACGGGATCACATCTCGTAAAGAAGAGATAGAGTCTCGGGATGCAGTAAGTTCCGGAGGAACAAGGGGGGTCGTTTAGTCACTTAGGAAGTCGGCCACCGGGTCTAGGCGGGCGCGGGGCCTAAACCCCCCTCGGCAGAGATGCTGAGGGTTTAAAAAAACCAAAATTTAGCATTCAAAGAAACTATTATTTCATATAAACTCACGGGCTGTTGTAGAATCCTTTCGAACAAACCATCCCCGAGACCTTATCTATTTATTCATAAAGAAGTTTCACTTCAAAAATGTGGTATTTCGTAGATAGCAAATATATGTATAATTTTCCCACGGAATTAATATGAACAGGTTCATGCACGTCTAAGACGGAACCATTCAAGGTAAGAATATGCTAATACAAAGTGTTTATAATTATTAATTTCAGTGTTATTTAATATGTGTGAATTTTTCCCTTTGCGCCGTTCGAACGATTTTACTGGTTTGTCTCAAATCGAAAATGTTTTATTTCTAATACATGAATTCTTTCTAGTGTACGTATTTTATTGTAACATAAATGTATAGATTATTAGGTTCGTTAGATGTTTATATTACGTAATATTATGCAATTGTTTCCACACTGCTCCTATAAAAGAATTTGAAGTTATTACGATACACAACGGGGTCCTTCATCCATTAGACGATTCATGTGCCAATTCAACGACGTATTACGAATAGTATATATTGTATTTATCGAGATTTAGTCGCATTTATTATTTCTAGTGAGGTTTTTAGTATTGGTTCCAGGCGCCATTATGAGGCGGAAATAGTTCATATTCATAGCCCGACTGCAATAGGTATTTTTGTCGCGTAAGAGGTAGCACTTTTAGGAATATAACTGTGTTTTATGTTTCGTCCCTGACGGACAGGATGGTATAGCTGTGGCTATTTAGGTAATATACTTAGTAAATGCAAAGGGCATTAGGTATTATCAATATAGTATGCGAACCCAAGATGTTAGAAATATTTTCAGTTAATATTTTCAGTTAATAATAGAAATATTTCAGTTAATACGTATTTTAGTTAATTTATCGTATAGAGTAATATATATTCCTATAGTATAGAACATTATTTCATATGAAGTGTTGAATTTTAGTAGTAGTAATATTTCTGTATACAATATTTAATTTTTAACAACTGTATCGCTACATCATATGGTTGAAGTCGACCGGTTGCATCCTGCCGCTCAATCGCGCGCGCTCACATATAAGAATAATGAAATATTTAATAATCCAATATATTGTATTTTGAACGCGACGTTTTCCTACTTACTAACCTTCATTATTTAGGAGGACCCACATTAGGGTCATCTTACACCGTTGCCGTGATAAGAATGTGATTTACATTGAGATGCAATGGAAAGATTTGTATTATAGATTTGCTTCACCTTATATATTCAACACACACCCCATGGGTTGTCTAACTCTGGTGCCGGACCAGGAGCTATACTAAATTATTATTTTTCAAGACCCGATGACCTACTATCTACCTGGGTCATCACAGTTGGTAGCCGCGACCAGGAGATCGAAATGAAATAATATACCTGATAATATATAATAGTAAATTCAACTCGCGTCAACTATTTTACGACTGTATAATATTTTTCATATAACAGAAAACATCTCTAGAAAATACCGTCATTTGACGAGGACCCACTATCACTGAAACATCACAAGCTCTTGGGTCTGGACTGCTTTTGTTGAGAGTAAGATGAAGGTAAATAATATGAAACGATCAAGACCTTCCAAAGAGTATGTGTTACAAAAATATAACAGTGAATTTAAATAATTTTCAGCCTTAGGTATATAAGCTTGCAACTTCTTTTGTTAAAGATGAATAGGAAAATAATGGTAAAATAATAAAAAAGGTTACCTATCCCAGAGCAGGTATTTTTATATTTCTAGTGAGGCAGATAGTGACCGAGAGGCTTTCTATATATCATATTATATTTATATATTGTGATGAAGTAATTACGCACTAATTAAAAAAAAATAATGAAAAAAATCGCGATTAATTTCAGTACTGCTCATCACTAATGTGTCCCATCACTAGGCCTAAGAAGGTTATTTAAACTCGTGCTCGGAAACATAACCTCTCTTTTGTTATCAAGACCATCTAATCACCTATTCACAGGAGTTCAGGTAGATCGGACGGCTTGCCGACTTGGTAATATTCCATCAGTCACCTTTGAGCTTGGATTCAGCAGACCTAAAGGTATTTTATTTAATATTGTTGTATATTTTTGCAGAACCCCTGTACAACTATGATGCTGTACTGCTATGGCGCTGTACATCTGTGGCCTTTTAATGATTTTCTACCCAACTAAAATACCCCAAATAATCTAAATTTTAAAACTTAAATATAATCTATAACGTAAAAATGTAAAGTTATTTTTAAATAGCAAGTGATAAAACTAATAAATAACTCTAATATTCAATACTTTATTTCAAGTATATTTCAACTAAAACCCTCCCGCATGCGGAGAGTCAAATTCATCACGTATTCTAATTTAATATAACGCAATAAACTGTAGTCATCATCATTTAAATCAAAGAGTTAAATCATCAGGATTAAATACTGCTGAGTAAGATTACGGTGTTAATAATTCTAGAACTGATTTTTCGTTTTACGAATCTTATATAAGCGACCAATGGAAAATAAACTAAAAACCTAATATCTAAACTAAATAACAACACAAAGATGTAGCTGAGACGGAGGGCGAATGCAGAGAACGAGGTGCGAAACTGGGGAAACAGATGCGGTGATCCAACTGCGCGAACAACTGGCATCTCCGTGAAAGTGAACCAGGAGAGTGCCGGTTAAATCGACGCAAACAATGAAGATAAAAATACACAGAATTCGAGTCATGTCATCGATTTCTCTCTTCGATGTGACGTCATGATTTGTGCATCCGTGCTACAAAAGATTGTATTGTAAATATGTGATAGGTTTTTTTTAATGTTGCTACTGAATATCATACATGAAAGTTTAGTATAGAAATATTTAGCGGCCGAGCTTCATATTATTAAATAAGCAGGTAGATATAGAAATAGTCAGGACTTTATGAATTTAAATTGTTGGATGTGTTTGTTATTCATAATAAACTTTGTCAATAATTCAACTTGTTTTCAGTTCCCTGTAGTAATCCAAGATCCAGCCTAGTAATCTCATCACCCTAATTATTTTGTGTCATATTCTAGCTTATTGAGTCACTACGCGTATAATTCTGATCGAGTCCATGATAACCTAACCCTGAATCTCATGTCTCGCTGACTGGCTGGTGAGTGAGGTATTGTATATCTGACTTCTGGTGCGACTCTTAATAATCCTCTTAAATGTGCCAGAAGCCAGATTCCTTCTATATCGCTAGATAACCTCACAATATATAATATGTGTATATATCAAGCAATTAATTTTCATTTGTCCAGTACTGAAATGAAAAAAAAGCTTTACGGAGTTCATAATATTTAAAAAATTAACAAATGAAGTCTACTAAAACTGATAGTCTAGAATCTACTCATTAATCCCTATATTCTGTGAATATTGTTACCCACCTTTGAAGAAATTTAGAAAAAAGCATCTTTAATCCAATTTTCTATTTTTCCTATTTTCTGTGAATATTGGTACCCACCTTTCAAGAAATTTAGAAAAAAGGATCTTTAATCCAATTTTCTAAAGAAAACAAAAAATTAGGTAGGTACACGAAATACTAAAAATACAAGATCTTTGTTTAGTTTTAACACCCCAAAATATAATATATATATTTAGCCCAAAATCATTATTTTTTGTAGGGATTAAATATTTTAATCAACTACCTGCAATATTTAAAGACTATAAAATCTAAAATTATTCATATGTGAATTAAAAAAAGATTTAACGTACTCCTGATAAAATGTTTAATAATATATTAATTATGATGGAAATTATTAATATGCAAATTTAATTTAAGTATCTCATTGTACTCAAGTTAAATTGTCTAAATAAATATAAAAAATGGACATTTCATTTTACGAGTTTTATTCAATCATTTCAAAAACATTTTTTCAAAAATGTGTTCGTAAAATGTTCTTTTGTCAATAAGTATCGCGCCCGCCCTCTCGGTGGTGTGAATTAAAAAAAAACGCGAGCGTGAAACAACCCTTCTGTGATGTTTTTTCCATGTGCCTAACGTTCCTATTACGAGCGTGCTTTAAATTTATATCCGGGGTAGCGGGCGCTCTACCGGCACAAAGACAAAGGTGCGAATATAATTTTTATTTCAGAGAATCCTCCAAGCGGCTCTGTTTTCACACGTGTGCGGGACCTGTGCGGGGAAAAAAGTTGATTCCATTTTGTCATTCAGCAATTTTTTGTAATCAACTTAGGGGCGGCTATATCGAGTACCTTCAGCGCTGCTGCCGGCCGCCATTTTACCACGTCAAAACCCCTCTGCGTATTAACTCTGACCACACAAAGCCGACACATGTATAGATTATACAATTGATTTAGTAAACATTTGTTGTGGGTGATTTTTCTACTGTATTATTAGTACTGTTTAACTGTTCCAGTAAATACTGAACTACTGCTAGTTTGTATTGTACTACTAGTAATATACTGGCAGCAAGGCAATTAATTGTAAGTACATATATTGTAGGGTCCATTCACTTTATGAAAGCCACTTGCATTAGTGTGAGTGATACCCTCTGTAACACGTAAATTGTGAAGTGGTATTCCTTTTTTAAAGCTACTCCACTGGCCACTTCAGTATCACACTGGCAGTCACGCGGAGAGGTCGTTTCTTTGCTTAATATTTTTTAATTAAAAATATGGTGACTGCAAGATCACTATACGAAGACCACAGACTTAAATCAATTTAATATAAATTTAGATGAGGATTCGGAGTCAGATACAAATGACAGTAGTATATCTTATTGATTAAAATTAATTACAAGATTTTAAAACCATTTAAATAAAATTATTGTACCTGCTTAAATATTATTTATTTTAAACTATAACGCATCAAAAATTACGTACTTTTGTTATATATTTCGGATTGATTTGTTTATTATCAAGAGGTTGTCTTGATAACATCAGTGATGGACATTATTAAAAAGAGAATTACGCTCCTTATACCTCATTAATATTTTATATCACATTATTATTTAAGTATTCTGGCAGCCTTGGTGACGGACATTGTTACGTAGAGAATTGTAAATTTTGATTGATGATTAATACCAATGACATACGGGATGTAGTAGTTAATGGATTCGCTTATTTTAATTTTCAGTTAACTGAAATATTAAAAAAAATCAATTTAAGGTATTTTATTAAAAAAGCATATTTATGTTCAATGTTTTCATTTTATTTAATTAAAAATATATTAATTTTGAAAACGAATTGAGTTTTTTATAACACTTGTAGGTTCCTTTGCTTATTTAAGGTTAAGAAATAATATTCATATTTATTTTTTGCGTCTGTCCTTTACCTTCTCAAAAAAAAATAATGTTACGAGTTTTTGTAAATGCACTATTACTCACACTGAACGGACTCTACCCTGCGGATGTTGTGCTGGCCGCGAAGCCGTCATTAGTGTATACTTCTAAGGTTTCTGTAGAATCAATTATTTTATTGTGGAATAGATCATTTTTTATAAAAAAGAAAAGGGAAGGAATACTCAGTAAAACATACCGACTATAACCGATTGTTTGCTGCTTGGGCCTGGGGACAGCTGTGATGTCACGATACTAGACACGACTTAGGCTGTGGTGTTTTGGTAATGTTTTTAATACAGTAATGTGGCTTCATGGCCCATTTCATCATTGAATAATAAAAAATATATACGTATAAGCTGAATTTTTGTGAATTCTAATTACAAAGATTTGAATCTAGTAGGTATTTAATCACAGGCGCTGAAACAGAGGAAACACTGAAAGCTATTCAAAAATTAGGTTTATGTTTTATGATTGGGCATACAATTAATAATTTCTACAAAAATTTTTCAGATGTGAAAAAAAAAATTCTGAGCCTTCAATTTTTTCAAATGAGTTTTCAGTATTCCTGTGCAATCAAGGTAGGTATATACTCGTAAATTCCACTTTTTTTTTTGGGTCGCAATCCTAGGATTGGTCTGCAACAAAAAATCGCCCTCTCTACTCCTCTCTGTCACCTGCCAGCCTCTTCATCTCTTGGTAGGTGCTACAGCGCACATCTCCGATAATCTGGTCTACGTAGCTTAATCTCGAGCGGCCTCTACGATTGTTGCCTTCAACATTTCCCTCGACGATGGTTAAAAGCAGGCCCGGTTGCCTTATATTATGGCCTATCCAAATTGCTCGCTAGCATTTAAACTGATATCAGAAGTAAATATGTACTGCCAATCCTATGTAAATAAGTTTTATTTTAATTTTAATATAAATTAGATTGGTTTTGGAATACACACACGTTGATTTAACTTATATGACTGCTTCCCTCGAAACTATATTAGTGATAAATTTAACTCAAAGTATGTGCATTATAAAGTTCAATTAAGTTTCAATTAAAATAATCGTATTGCACCACAAAGTAACTGCCTCATATCATCATCATAACTGCCAAATATCAATTTATAATGTTAAGGATTTGTGTTAATTTTCCACTTTTCTCCTGAGCTCGTGGCAGGTCCCTCTTTTGAAGGTATTTTCGCGCTCGCAAAATTTTTATAAATCTAAATGGTTCAGAAAGATATACATATATATATATATATATATATTATATATATATAGATATACATATAGATATAATTATGTATATATATATATATATATATAGCATAATATGATTTTCATAATGCATATATATATATATATATATATTATGCATTATGAAAAGGTTATTCTTCGGGATTCGCAAGTTATCTCTCAATTGTCAGAGAGACTAGCTTAAGAATGGTAATCCCAGTGTAACCGAAATATGGCACAAAAATAAAATATTTTTACAAATCCGCAAAGTTCCCTAAAAATAATCTTTTCATAATGCATATACCTCTTCGCGAAAACTTATATTTAATCATATATATATATATATATATATATTCTATAATATAAACATAAGATTTAATTAACTTGTTACAATTTTCATTGTGCATAAATCTTATATGTTCTTTATATTATTGTGGAAACTATTATTGTGGAATTTTAATCAAGGGTATTTATGGAAACCACAATGATGTTCATTAAAATTCATCGGGAAAAGAAAAATCTTTAAATATTTTACAAACTAAAAAAACTATAAAAAGCGGGTTATATTCTCGTGGGCTCGTGTCCCCTTTGCCGTATATGGATAAAAATAGGTAATCGGGGTTTTTACCTTCACTTCTTATCACCCTCAAGTAGAGTTTAACCCGTTTCACCCACCAAATATTCAGCACGCTTTTAGAACTACTTGCGGTACACAAAAGGTCAGAGGTACCACGATAAATATAGTTGGATATGATTGCTTGAAATCAATGTTCCGTCTGTACCATGTTCGTACGGTACAGGGTCATTTATTCACGATTTATGGTCAGTTACTTCAGGGTTATTATTCCCCGATTTCGGGTTATAGGCCACAAAAAACTGCGAACCACCCCATTGGCCGGGGTTGGATAATTTGAGGAATTGTGGGTCCTAATTTCGAAGGTTACCTAACAAATATCTAAGCCCAGCCTAAATTTGAATCTGATTTCATTTAACACATTTTACATATTTTAATAGGCGCATTATAAAAATAGATAAGTATTAAAATACAAATAGGACGTCGAATATCAATATCAATAGATTATAAAAACATATTAATAATGATAAGAAAAAACTTTTTACATTCACAAAAAAAAGTTTACATCGCAAATATACAGAGCGACGATAAAAAAATCATCAAAACAATGGTACGAGTATATGTGTGTTTAAAAACAAAGAAAAAGGTGATTTTTTTGTATTCTTTAATTTTATTTTATTCGGTCATCCAACAGGGAGACATAGTTGCTTGGTAGGACAAAATACAGAAAAAAATGTTAAATGTCTCCCACAATTAAAGGATGACACAGATGACATAATTATAGACAAGTCAATTTGACATGAATGACAGATCAAACAATTTTATAGTTTCGTTTATGTGATTATTATCATAAATATAAAAGGATTCGGTTATCCAACATAGAGACATAATTGCTTGGTAGGACAAAATACGGAAAAAATGTTAAATGTCTCCCACAATTAAAGGATGACATAAATGACATAATTATAGGCAAGTCAATTTGACATGAATGACAGATCAAACAATTTTACAGTTTCGTTTAAGTGATTATTATCATAAATATAAAAGGGTTCGAAATGTACATAATTCACATGGTTTGGGAGGGGACGAGTTTCTAGTATTTGCCTAACGATATGACGATACTCTTCATATTTAGTATTAAAAATATCTATTGAATTCAAAAGGTTACGAATATGCGTGAGATGGGAGAGGATTTCCTATTATTGGAATGATAAGTTGGAAGGAAAAAGAGATACTTTTGTCTTGTAGGTCGGAGTGGGACGTGGAAAGAGAGCAAGCTGGTGATTTCAGGAGAATCAATAAGTTTATGAATTATTTGGAAAAGGAAGGATTGATCTGCTAATATTCGCCTGTTTTTAAGAGCGTGATTGATTAGGTAATGTTGCGTTATTTTAGGTTTAATTAGGAAAGGAGAGCAATGGAAGGAATAAGCTGGACTGTAAAATTAAAAATTGAGAAACTTCTGAAAAGAGTGCAGAGAAGAATTAGTTAATAAAAATCATTGATAATCAAAGAGACCTACGGGTTTTATACTTAAATACTCATTTCAGGAAATATTAAAATTAAGGAAAGAAGATAGAGAGGAAAAACTAAAAATATGCTGTCAACGTAATCAGCAAGACGAATGCAGACATTCCTACAGTAAACATCTAAATGTAATCCAGAAGTTTACTGTAGTTTAGTTGTCTAACTTCACTTACTCAGCGAAGTTGCAATTTAGGTGTATCCTTAGGATGACACCTGCCTAATAAATAAGTCAAAAATGTTAAAGCTATGATTCATAATTTGTGGCAGTATGATATGAAGTTTTATAAATAAAAATTCTCAACAGTTAAATTAAAAAGAGTTTATATCTAATTCATAAATTTATAATAATTGAACACAAGTATGTAGTTTACTTTTATTCAAATGTATAAAAATCTAATCCAGAAAGCAAAAAGTGAATTACCTAACTTCCATGTAAAATGATATAAAACTAATTTTTTGGTTCGGCTCTTTGATGAAATTTTTTTTGAAAATTTATAGATGACATCCAGATGACTTTAATTCAAATGAAAGACGATCATTGAAATTTTAATTTTTTATAATTTTTCTTAGTAAAGGAGACATAATTTATTTTTATCTTGACGGGTTACATCTTGTTATTACTAAAATTACAATTTTCAACATGTGAAATGATATTTAATAATCCTGAAAAAAATCAGTATCGGAAATTTTATATAAATATTCCTTTGACGTGAATATCTTATATTATATGTAATATCAATCAATGGCTGATTCATCAAATATTATATATTTATCTGACAAATAATTGTTGGCAAATCCCAAAGGTATGCACAATATATTAATAACGATCTAAAGTTGCTTATTAAATACCAGTATGCTAATATTAAAAATACAATATTGAATTAGTAACCAATAAATATTTTAAAATCAGAAATGATTCTGATTTTGCAAATAAAGCTTATTATTCTAAATTGAAATCGTATAGAGAACAGAGACAGATAGACATTGAATTTTATAGGCATAAATGTGAAGTCATGCGAGTAGCATTAAGTCCGAGGTTCTGCCATTTTTAAAAGTTTTCTATGGTTTGAATCTGCATCGTATGGCCATGTTTTTTTTCACCACATTTCGCCGATATTTCATCATGTTCTTGTTTCTATAAAATAACTTATTTCTGGTATAACAGTTCACGAATAGGCCGATCCATCATACAACCTCCGTCCAACCAGACGGAAAGCTTTTTACGTGACGAGTTATATCGCGCCTGTAGAATTTTCTATGAGTCTGGTAGGCGATAATGGAAAATAGTTGTAAAGAAATTTCAGAATATCTAAAAATTAAATATTTTTGAAATTAAAAGTTCACAAACGTATCTTGAGTACTTTTTCTTCAAACACAGCAAAATTGTTTTGTGGTAAGATTATATATAATTATAATTTATAGAAATAAACTTTGTTTACACCACTTTTTCATTAAAAAAAATCAACATGTTTCAGAGCCCATGTCCCCTTCGTCAGGATAACAAATGTATACTAACAAAATTAAATTTAAAAATCGAAGAAGGTATAGATAATCAAAATAATGAATAATAATAAAGTACCTACTTAACACGAAAATAAATTTAAAGATAACTATTTGTAAAAAGGAACTGGTTATTTATAATATTTAATTTACTATTAAGACTTTATCTTATTTCCAAAATTTCTAATTTATCAAACTGTGATTGTGTATAATTCTAATATCAAAAGAATGATCCATAGCCAAAAGATGGTTAGAAAATCCAGAATAATTATTGCTATTTAAACTCCTTAAGTGTTCCTTAACTGTAACTTCAAAATTTCTACGCATTTTTCCTATATAAAAATAATTAAAATCATTACAAATTACCTTAAGTGATTTTTAAACTTAAGAATATTTATTGGGTTTCTGACATACCTACTGAATTTTTGTTTTAGAAAAATGATCAAAATCCGGTTCGTAAAACCTCTAGCATTTTTAAAGCATTTTTCAGAGAATCTTTTACAGAGTAGGAGCATGGATTCTGAAAAGACCGTAAGGCGCATATGTGGTCTCGATTCTCTAAAAATTAGCGATTACAAAAAGACTTTCGAATGCATGCAAATTTTGCATACTTTTGACAGGAAACTCGTATTCACAAAGACAGTTAATGGAAAGTGAGCAAAATATTTGTCTTCTTTAAAATAAATTGACTATCTAGCAATCTGGTAATCGGCAGTTCGAGCCTCATTCTGGGACACCAGCAAGTTAGTCCTATTTTCATAGAACAAGCTTAATATTTAGAAAAATATTAAGGATGTGGATGCGTCACACGTGCCGCGTTATATTTAATTTTTTTTTTAATTAAGGAATTTCCAGGGTCCTCTTAAACGCTGCAATCAACAAGACTGGGAGAAATGGAGACGTATTGTGAGCTTATTTTCAGACTTATAAAGGGAGAACGCTGCTTAGTGCTTAGAATATGATAAAATATTCTCTGACTTAAGAAAAACTAAAAATCAACTGCACGTTTCTATATATTTATACAAATTTTGCGCGAAATTCCGTACAGATGAGGGGACCAAGACGCCCAGAATTGAGCATTCGACGAAGATGTTTATCTAAAAATATTTGATTTTTACATAAATATACTTATACAATTCTAAAGGGACCGTACATATAAAGGAATAATTAAGATTAATTTGTAGTTTAAAGAGTGGACTCACATTTAAATATTCCGTTTTTTCGCTGTCCACTTCCCCAGCCTGCAAGGCGGAGGAAATTCGACTGACGGGCGTTGCTAGGCTGCCATCTGAAATTAAACAATAATTTTATATTATTTAATTGTAAGAGTATAAGAGCATCTGAGATATCTGAATAATCATGGTTCTTCTGAATTTGCAAATCATTTATCAGAAAATGATCACGGTTATGAAAAAAAATTAGGGCACTCTCTTTTACACGTTATAATTTTGGCCTGAAATTGAATAATTTAGAATCATTTGAAATAAGTAAAGCATGTAAAAGAAAACAAAATATTATTAATAATCAATTAAATTTAACTACTAGTCCAATTAAAATAATTTAGAAAACCAAAAAACAAAATACATCATTCATTTTGATATTTTAATATATATAAAACACCCTGACGATGGAAATGTTTTTACGAAACATGTAGGTGTAATTAATGAATATAAGTAGATTAAAACAAATAATAAAAGTAAGTTTTTTAAATGTCAATCCACAAAGTTGCTCAACCATTTGAAAAAAAATGTTATAAATATATAAATTTGATTTGTGAACATTTTTTATATATGATTATAAAAAAATATTATATATATTATTCAATTAAATAAATAAACAATAAAAAAATTATAATCCTATTATTAAGACAAACAAAACAACATTTTTGTTCAAACTCTAGTCGCACTAAAATAATTAGGTTATTTAATTTTCTTGAAGCTCAAAAAAGTTTTGTGAACTAAGTGATTAATGGCGAAGAATTTTATTATTTTTTAGTAATTTCCAAGAGCAAGATATTTTGAAAAATAATCGAATTAAAATATACATCTCGTAATATTCCTGACATAATTATTATCGTATCATTCAGATTTTCATAAATCATAATATTCTATGACATAAATGTTTAATTTCGATGTTTTTCCAAAATATATAATATCTGCGTAAAAGTCACGCATCAATGCATTCACTTTACATACCAACCTAATAGGTATATAAAAAAGTAACCCATAAAAACAAAGTTTTTACAATACTCCCTTTCTCATTTTCGGGTTTCGTTTCTACTATTGGCGTCGGAATCTCCATACAACTTACTGATTTGTATGAAAAAACCATTAAACATTTGAAAAATCCAAAATTATACTATAATTATTTATTTTTTTAACGAAAATTTGATAGATCTTGATCGTCGCCACGAGTCTACTTGCAAAGTTTCAGATCGATTGGATCACGGGAAAAGGGTTAAAAATAGATCCAAAGTTTTTCCGTCAAGCAAACGAGCAAGCAAACGCCACGAGTTAAAAGAAAGGAAGTAAAAATGGAACTGTATCGGTACAAACAATATCTGAATAATCTAAATAATAATCTGTATCCTATCTGAAAAATAACTTAATGAAAGATCGCTGATTTTACGATATATATGTTTTAAATTTTAGCCTATATCGTTGCCATGATTATGTGTAAACTACTTTCGTAATGCTTAAAACCGGGGAACTATTTCTGATATATGAACAAATGCAAGGTCATGCTTTAATTTGTCTTGAATAGGCTTCGTTTTTACCTAATTCTTATACGGCTCAATACAGCCTGCTCTTCTAGTGTGGATAAGATATCTCATTACGGTATGTCCATACTTTATATTGTCACATGTCGTAGCTGCAGGAGGAATCAATGAAAACGCTGGAATTGAATAATGAATTATTTATTAATTACTGATTAATTAATTAAACAAACAAATCTTAGCACTATTTAACTTAACGCTATTATTTAAATTAAACGTTTTCGCAAATTTATCACTCGTAAATAGACACATTATAATCGCTTTAATACTTTATTCACTAATCGATAGAACAATCCGTCCAATTTCAGCACGTATTACTATTCGCTCCAGTTTATTTCGCTGTATAAGAACTTTTTTCGAAACATTCGCTAAAATATCGCACACGGGTCAGTTCTTCACTAAATTAACTATCGCTTAGTTCACACGCCTGATGGTAACACTGTTTTCACTTCGTGATTCGCCGTTAGAGCCGCGTCGTTGGAAATGTCAAAATAACAATGTCCCTCCGCGGCCTGGATCCGTTTATTTAAACCCGATAACGTTGAATTTTTCGAACCTTCGAGACTTTTAGTGTTCTCGTAATTTACAGATGTTCTGGGATTTTGGAGACGTCTCTCGAAAGCTGTGTATTACGCTAGTCTGTTCTGGAATCTTCGGTAGTATTGTGAACATTTCAAACAACTGTCACTTGACATGAGTGCGTGATTCTTTTAACCTCGTTACAATATTATTATGTGTATTTGACGCAAACCATCTTGTTCCATTTGTGGCTATCGTGGTTGAATCCATTTTGATTTGGATAAAGAAGCACTAGCTATTATAATAGTGCTGATGAAGATGTGAATCCCAATGTTTTGTGAATTTGACATGCGTGCCCATGTGTAACCCTGTGTGTATGAGAATGTGTTAAACGAAAATAATTTTAATAAAATAATACATTATCAAATTAAGGGTCCACACTGTACCAACTTGGGAAATCCAAGTAACGTAGAGCGAAAATGTTATCCAAGATATATCAGCTTTTGAGATCCAAAACTGCAGAGAAACACCAAACACAGATAATTGAAGAGAAACTCAACCGGCTGTCGCAGAGCCGTTAGTATGATGATGATGAATGTAATAGAGAAGCTGTGAAATTTTCCAGGATGACTTGAAATGAGCTTAGTCAAAGTTTGTTTTAATTAATTATCGTACTTTGTACAAAGTACAAAGTGTACTTTGCTTTGTATTATATAATATTATAGATCTAAATATTAAATTGCTGATAATTACCAAGAGTTTTTTTTATATATTTATAATTTTTTAATTTTTAGAACGTAGCTCCAATGTGAGTGATAAATAAATGTCTCACTTGTGTCATTTAGCCGTCTAGTTGGTCTTTCAAATTCCATGTTGAAGTCTCAGGGATCTTATTTTTTTCGATAGATATTTCCTTTTCTGTGTTTCTTTCTACATGATTTATCTAAAGTTGTTTTAATACGTGTATTCTTTTTGTTTGCTCGCTATCCGCGGCCCGAGGCGCGGGAGTGGTGGGAGAGGCGAGCGCATAAAACCAGGGACACTCGGGCGCACCGCGCTCTTGAATTCCCGGGTCAAGGTTTAGATAGACAGGCTCTAGAACGTAAATCATACCATTGAAATAAACTGGAGTAATCACTAGATCGTGTATTACTCCACCTGAAATTCCATTACTGTATTCCCATTGGGAATACACTGCAATATGATTGCTTGTATTTACTACCTTTATATTAACTCGTGGCGCCTGCTTGCTTACTTGCCGTCGAAAAAACTTTGGATCGATTTTTGAACCTTTTCCAATCGAGCTGAAACTTTGCAAGCATAATAGGTATACATAATAGGTACTTCACTACACAAAGCATGAAGTGTCTTATCAAAGCTCAAAAGATCTGAAATTTTAGAAATATATTAAATTACTGTAAGTTTAGTGTTATGTTATATGTTTAAATTCGTCTTTAATTGTTATCATATTTTACAAAGAAAGGGAGTATAATAAAAACTTGGTTTTTATGGGTTACTTTTTTTTATTTTTTAAATTCCGTCCGTTTCTTGTCCATTTACGGTGTTGAAGCATGGACGCTGAAGGTGAATACTCTAAATCGCCTAGAGGCATTCGAAATGTGGATACATCGTAAAATGTTAAGGATATCTTAGACTGACATGACTAGTAATGTTGAAGTTTTACGTAGAGCAAATATAAACAGACAGTTACTCAACACAGCAAAGCTCCGTAAAATTTCATACTTTGGTCATATAATGAGAGGCGAAAAGTACTCCATCCTTAAGCTCATCATGAAGGGGAAGATTGAGGGTCGCAGAGGGGTCGGAAGGAGACGGCATTCCTGGCTGGAAACATCCGAGAGTGGACCGGGATAAGAAGCGTGGAAGAGCTGTTCCGCACTGCCCTGGACAGGAAAACTTTCTCCCAGATGATCGCCGACAGGGCACATAAAGAAGAAGATTTTTTAAGTAACAGGATGATTAAGTATCTGTTATTTATTATAAATCTCTATAAGTAGATAGATAATTAAATTTATATTACTTCTAATCACGAGATATGTATGATTCAGTCACATACGTATAATACGTTTTGCTGACAAGATGCAATCAATCAATGTTGATTGTCTGCAGACAGCGCAGATTCCTCTGTGCTAACACAGTCCAATTATAATTCTAGATGAACATGCGATATATTAATTCGGGACTTCACTCACAATCGTAATATTAAAACAATTCGTAATAGTTATTGGTAGGTTATAAAATTAAGACACATAAAATAATTATCATGTTTATGGTGTATTTCAAAGACTTGGTAACATAAAAACCTTTAAAAAAAAATGCTTTGTGTCTGAAATCAAAATTTTCCCAAGGATTACAGAAAGTGTAATAATTTAGAACATATGTCATGATCTCAAAGTAAAAAAATGAACGCAATAATGAGCTGATACATCATTGTTAAAAAATTTGCAGTATATTAATGAAAAATACATTTTAATTGATATATATATATATATATATATAACGTTGATCGTACTCTACCGTACATAATTGCTCGACTTAATAAAATAGGCAAAGAAGTGAACTGCCAATATTAAATATTAGGTAAGTACAATAATTTATATACCGTTATTTTCTTCCCTCACTCCCACGACGTCTTTTAGTGATCAGATGTTGTGTGTCCATTCAGACAAAGAAATTGTTGTATCGAAACCGGTAGTTGTTAAATCAATCCAAATGGTTTTTATAAATTAAGACACATTATACAGACGAACTTATTTATATATGGACGTCTTTTATACGATGGCCAATTGTAAAGTTTATATAAAGTTCTAAAAATAAATTCCCAAGTTTAGTGCTTTCTCAAAAATGTTCTCAGGTTTTCACGGCCGTTCAGAATCTTCTGTGTATAGTTTTCTGGGATATTATGCGGTGTATATGTGACCTCTTTGGCCGACGTTTCAGTTCCCATTGCAGGGTCCATCATCAAATCATCACCATCATCACATCATCACACATCAGCCCTGATGATGGACCCTTCAATCGGATCCGACACTTCGGCCAAAGAGGTCACATATACACGGCCAAATACCTCAGAAAACTATACACAGAATATTTAGTACTTCTTTTGAAAATTTTCAAAAATTTCCTTTGAAATTTGCGTATTTTAATGACACAGTTTATTTTTGAAAATGATTATTTAACACGTTGTATAAAATGATCCCCTCATGTGAGAGGGGACCCGGCCGCCGAACCGGAACTTGATCAGGTCCACCCATGGACCAGAGAATTGTAGCTGACTCAATTTTCTCTCGGATAGTAAGCCTTGTAACGAGTCTCGATTTCAAGAGATGAATTAAAAAATATGTATGAAAAATATCGTCTATGTAGGGCTTGTAAAATTACCGGGAATAGACATTAAGATAAGTCGGAAAAATTAAAGAGTTAAGGTTATTATTACGGTCGTTAGACATATTTATGTATTTAAATAAAACGGATATTTTAAACGAATCGTATATTTTACTGAAAAGCAAATCTCGACGTCTCGCTGAAGTCTTATTCAGCGTCATCAGGAGAGCGTTCTATCACAGCGGAGGTGTAGGTCGAACTGATTATTTCTTCCGAGGTCGTAAATTATATCCACTTTGTTGTGGATATAATTTACGACCTTGTCAGGATAACATTTTTTATCCTGACGAGGTCAGTAAACATGTTTGAAACATGATCACACTTGGAAACATGTTGAATTTTTTTCAATAAAAAAGTGGTGTTTGCTGTGTTTGAAGAAGTAATATAGTATAGTTAATGTATCTATGCGGGCTATCGAAAACAATTTATATAAATTATAATATCAATTGTTTACCATTTACCTAAAAGACCAATGAGTGGTTCGATTAATTTACAAGGCTAAAGATATGCCCCAGGCGTGGAATATTCCAAGGGAGGAAAAGTTGAAAAGAAATGTGAGGATAACGAAAATAAAACACGAAACAAATCCTTACCGGATATACATACCCCATTGTTACAATAACATAAAGGAAACAATACGACAGACACAGAAGTATGCAAGTTACTCGAGCAAAAATGTAATACCTTCTAAGAATTATTAATGTCAAGATACGAAAAACAGGTTAACAAAAAAAGCTAGATTTTAGATTGAAAAGCAAAACATTTTAACTGGTAAATATAAATGAAGTCGATATATTTACAGAGAGCTCGGAAAGTACCCTCATTCAATTTAAAATATCATATTTTAATCATAAGTTTGAAATAATAAAATAGAATCTGAATTCATAACGTTGATCCAACAGCCCAAAATTTATAAAAAGGAAATTGAAATACGGCGGGCGGCATTTTATTATAATAAAGATGAAGTACGAGTACTATATTATTATGAAATTATATTTTACAGACTAATATAAATGAGAAAAATCCGCTTCGAAGGATTTAACATTTAAATATAAGTGATTTATGCCTTAATGAACAAATTGAATAAACATAATATGAAAATAAGAGAGTTGACGACAAACAAACGGATTATACTAAACAAATCTCTTGTTATTTAATTAAATATTAATTAAAATTTGTTTTAAATGTTTGTGTAGATACTTGAATCATCTGTTTTCTTCTAGTGCAGCAAAAAAAAATTAGGGTAGCTGAATTGTTAATTTATATTTATTTTATATTATATTTAATATGTGAGGGCATACAGAGACATCTGTCAAATCAAAGTTCAACTGTCGCCATGATGTCCGCCATGCGCCGCTAGAGCAGTGTAGGTACACCCAGCCAGGCGTATCGTCCCGCTACACGCGTTAAGGTACTGATACACACGCTTATTAGTGGCACGTGAGCATGCGCAGTATTGACCTTCTTTAGCCCTTGCTTATTAGTGGTATGTGTGTACGCGAATTGCTAGTAATAAGCATGCTCATTAGTGGTATGCTCAAAAATCAACCGCCGGTTGATTTATGAGCATGCTAATGTCATTCACCATGAGAGGGGGTATCTTTTGAGCATGTGTGAACAGGGTTGCTTATTATGAGCATGCTTATGTCATTCGCGGCTAGTATCGATTATCAATGCGATTTTCTTAGTCCGCGACAGATGAAACAAATATGGCGCGTTGGGGAGATGATAATACATTACTTTTCGTGACTTATTATAGGAATCACGAATGTCTGTGGAATACTCTGTCACCGCTATGTAAAAATAATGTAGCAAGAAATTATGTTTGTGAAACTTTGTTAAAAGACATGAATGATTCAAATCTAACAATAAAAAATATAAAAACTAAAATCAAAAATATTTTATTTATTGGTTGACTTGAATTTTCTATTTCAGTTTGCAGTTTCCATTTTGAACAAGAGCGTCTCTATTCTATGACAAGAGTATACCAGTAATAAGCATGTGTGTTCGATTAAACCCAGAAACTGTTTTGATTTATTGGTTCACTTGAATTTTCTATTTCAATTTGCAAAGTTTCAATTTTGAACTAGAGTTCCTCTCTATGCTATGACAAGAGCATGCCACTAATAAGCATGTGTGTTTGAGTGTTAGCTTTGAGCATGCTTATTTATGAGTATGCTTATTTATGATCATGCTTATTTATGAGCATGCTTAAAATAAGCATGCTAATAATCAGCAAGTGTGTACAGTTGTTAGGGCATGCTAATAAGCGTGTGTATCTGTACCTTTACTTCTCTACCAAACTCGAGCTGGGTGACAGCTTCCTCTAGCAGTACTTCGCCTCGTTTCTTATTTGTAGATTCAAGTGTTTCAGCTCGATTGGATCACGAAAAAGGGGTTAAAAATCGATCCGGTTTTTCCGGCAGACAACAAACCGCAGACGCTACGAGTTAAAAGAAAGGGAGTAAAAAATTAATAAAATATGAAAAGTACACGAGGATGGGCTAAATTTTTAGCTAGTAGTCACTAAATAAACGCAAAAACGTATTTTCAAGAAAAAACTAACCTAAATAAACTAACTGAAATATAAAATAAGTTCGAACCGGCCGATCGACGTCCACAATCTTATCTGAAATTAGTTAGATTAGTGAATAATAGTGGTGAAGCAGGAAGAGGAGCATGGCCGCCAAACAATGCGTCTGAGTTAGTGGGTGGATTGTATAATTGTATACTCGTATCATTATTGTCTCTCTCTCGCCTCAATACATCTCGAGTGTGCGTGTGAGTGTGCGGTGGATCCAGCCGGCCTCGAGTGCTATCCGAGCTTCATTAAGTGTGATAATTGAATTTGTCCTGGACAAGGGAGAGAGGGGGAGGTTACCCTTCGGACAATATCCGTATTGACTTGGGTAAACCATCGGACGTGATTGCATTGTAAAGGATTCCAATATGTATATTAATATATCCAATTCAATATATCAATAATATTCGTAATATATCAATGACGTACTATCAACGTTGTCACGAGACTTTAAAAACACATAAAAAACACTTATGCTGATGATACTGCATTAATTATAAAAGGAAAGACATGGGGTGATGTAAATACAAAAGCAAACAGAGCTGCTACCATTTTGAAATCATGATTTAACAAAAACTTTCTGTCTGTATATGTCCCGTTTTATATTACCAAAAAGGATTCACCTGAACATATTCACTCCAATCAATGTAATGATAGCAAAAATTGTATCGAAGACAATGAAAATTGTCTATTTTTGTCTGGTGAGAGCATTATAAAGTACCTGGGTGTCATAATTGACAGCAATCTAAAATGGAAAGAGAAAATATATTCCGCAGTCACTAGGATGGAAAACTCATACACCTATTCATAAAGCTACGAAATATCTTATCAAAAAACATGCTGAACTTTGCGTTAGCCCAGTCCATACTACAGTATGGTATAGTTGGCTGGGGTGGAACCTTTAAGTCTAATATACTACCAGTGGAAATAGTTCAGAGAGTAATTATCAAAGTGATTTTGAGGAAACCCTCAATATTCCCTACAAGGGAACTTTTCAACATTTTTAACGTCCTAAATATTAATCAAATCTATAAAAAATTTGCGATACTTCAAATTGAGGATACTCAAATACTCTGGACGTTTTATAGAATCATCATAAATTCCTAGAAAGATGTAGAAGTCAGTCAATAATACCCTAAAAAACATAAAATGATATTTTTTATAAAAAGGATGACATAACCGCTACACAGAACAGTTTATTGCGACAGTTCAGCGAAACCATAGAATCGACAAGCGGTGAATAAGAGCAATCACAGACGTGACCATATTCTGGAAGTCCGTCCTGCAGGCAAGAGGAAGTTTCTCGATAATAATAGCGATTGCAATCAGGTTTGTGTCTTAAAATAAAACTTTAATTTAATGTCAAGTGCTTCATTTGTCTCCCACCGCCGCGATCGTGCGATAATATTTACTAGATTTACTATTTGCGTTATTTTACTAAGTGTATAAAATACAAATAACATGAGGTTACTTATTATGTACTCGATAACTATTCAATTCTCTTTCGCTCCGGACAATTTTCCTTAATTCGTCACTGTGGAAGGTTGAACGCGCTAGAACGGATAATACGTATGCCCATCAGTATACCATGAATTATGCAGATGAACGCGCCCAGCAGACACGGAGCGCTCGCCGCGCAATTAATTATCTTCTCGGCCCTGACCACGTGAACGGTAATACGCACGGACTCCTCGAAAGTTTTATTATTTGTATTATTCACTAATGTAATTTATTTGAATAAATTTATTGTGAAGCTGCAAGTACTTATGTGCCCAATCCTTTGCTGCAACCCTTTGCAGTGCCAAACACTCTGATATTTATAATTACGATAGTAAAGACAATGATAAAGACTCGACAGAACAGGGCCTTCGGCCTAGGCCGGGGGTAGTTGAGAGACTGACATGCCCTTACAGGGCATGTTTTGGGAACAAAGAACTCATTTGAAGTCTGGCTGTATGCGTGTGCTAGCGGTGCTCCGGGCATCGACCTGTGTCGATGGCTCGTGTGCACTGCTGTGTCTCAGTTTTGTCTACGCAGCAGACTCGCTACCTTGTGTGTGTGATTGTCCTGGTAATTATGTATTTATGGGATGAGACGCCATACGTGTATGCAGTCTCGTAAATTGAACACCGAAGGGAAGCCGGACGTTAGAGACGGGTTCCCTTTGTATACGCCTTTGCCAAATGATATATCAGTACACACGTGCGACCCTTTGACTTAGGTAAGTTCGTTCGTTACAACCCTCTAAAAAAATATTTTTTATTATATTTTAGTTTTTCTATATTATTACTCGTATTAAAAAACTCAAGTGTCATAGTTAGAAGAAAAATATCGTAAAAACTTACGTAAAACATAAATAAAGACAAAAAATAATTCAATAATCATTATTTGATGGTTTGGTTAATTAAGAAAAACTTTTTTTTTTAAATAAGTCTATATGTAAAGTTTTAAAATTCTTTTATGTTAATGCATTAAAATTTGAACGTATCTTTAATATAGGCCAGAGTATATTTAATTTAGGTCTGAGTATCTTTAATAAAGGTGAGTATCTTAAATATAGCCCAAAGTATATTTAATACAGGCCGGAGTATTTTTAATATAGACCAGAATATATTAATTTAATATAGGCCAGAATATCATTTGAAAGATACGCTACGTACGTAATATCATACATCGGAGTCATTTAAAAGTTTGAATTGTTACAAATCGTTGTTTTATTTAAATTTACTTCTTTATTTTTTGTATCTTATTTCACCTTTTTCTGTGTATAGTTTTCTGGCCAACGTTTCTGATCCCATTGCAAGGTTCATCACCAGGGTTAACGTAATGAGTATGTGTTGATGTGTAGGTCAACTATTGGCTTGCAATACCGTATCGAAGTCAGCCGTACTATATTGCAAGCCTATACTCAACTTACACATCAACACATACTCATCACATCAGCCCTGATAATGGACCCTGCAATGGGATCCAAATCGTCGGCAAGAGAGCTCACATATACATGGCAGCAGATCCCAGAAAAGTACACACAAAAGATTCTGAACGGCCTTGTTTTCAACTTGTTTTCAATAAAACCTGAAAATATTTTTTTTTTCGTCTAATGAGGGCATTATTAACCTCTTGCCGAAGATAAAAAAATGTACTCATAAGGCGAATTTAAAATCAAACGTGTTTGTATTTTTATATGTGTAATTATGGAGTTCTACAAATTAACCTCCGAAGCAACAAATTCTCTTTAGTAGATTATCTTTAGTGGGGGGAATCTATATGCATTTTTGCAAAATATTTGTGCATATGTATGTAACATACTTACTTACATTATTTTTGCAGACAAAGGATTCGACAGAATTGCAACACAATCCAAATTTTTTACCATAATTTAGTATTCTCCACGATTTAGCACATTTAAATGTAGAAGGATATATTCATATAAGGAAGGATATAAGCAAGGATTAGGAAATCCAATCGCCATTTGAAACTTAGTACAACAAAAATAAAAAATGCAATTTTTTCTGTAAAATTTATTTAATAAAAATGTTTTTTTTTATGAACAATGAGGAAAGAACGATGAAGACTTCGACCGAATAATTAATAATATCTACATTATTAAGATTTTCTAATCTAATCTATTCAAATATATGTTAGGAAAAAATCTATTAAAGCTAATATTTTACATAGTTTAATAACAGATTCATAAAGTATTGACATAAGTAAAGTTGTAGGAATAATTTTAAATATTAATTAGATTTTCTAAGCATTCTGGTACAGGGAGAGAAAAACCCTTGGTCGCTTCAAGTCTCCCTTACTTCAAATAAGTTTGCGATTCTTGTGGAGTCACGGGAGACTGATAAATATTTGATTATAGTGAATAATTCAGAATAGCGAATTATAAAAGCTAGGTGACTCTTTTTCTGAAACACTATTTGTATCAGCACGTCTTGTTCATGCAGATCTTTCAATTCATACTCAGACATAGAGATCGCCTATTCGTGATCTTTTTTCTTTGATGTATGGTTTGTCGGGTCATGGGAATGGTCACACATATTAAAATTTTCTGTACAATTACATGATATGTTTTGGGTGTTATAAAATCTGAACAAAACAATTAATTATTGACGTTATGATGACAAGCACGATTGGCATCCAAAGTAACTAATTTGATGTATAAATAGTTCTAAAATGAGTCAGCTCTGTGTGAATGTGAAGTTCTCATAAAAATAGAACACATACGAAGGAGTGGAATTAAATTAATTTTAATATTGTACTTTTAAAACAACATTTTTGTTTTCATTCTCGTGATTTCGTGGTTTATATTTTATCGTATTGTTACGTGATTCAAAAAAGATAAGTACTGTACATAATCAAGGGTTTGCGAAATTTTATGGATAATTTGGAATGCTTAAGAATTATAAGGAAGGATTGAGAATACGCGAGTGTATACAGGAAAGATCGAGAAATCGAGTCAGTATTAAAGAACAGTCATTGCATAACAGCTGCAGAAGGATAAGTTATAAAACCAGTGAGAAACAAGCTGTAAAATGGCCTGAATCAAAACAACCTGCGTGTAGAATATTCTAGTAGCTAATCAGTGCGAATTACAGATTAGTTGCACTCGGATCTTAACGAACCGTCATTTATTTTTAGAGTTGCGAACACGGAATACGTGTCACATCAATATTCTTACTATTTTCAAACTGAGCTAAATGCTTGTGCTATGAAAATAGAACTAACTTGCTAGTTTCGAGTGAGGTCTGAACTCGCGAACTTTTGGATCATGAGGCGACAGTTACTCTTATGATTCATAATTATGATTCATGATTAAATTTCCACAAATGCAAACGCAACTGATAACACTAGCGTGAATGCGACACTCACAGCATTGTTTCACAATAAATATTTCCAGTTAAGCATCTAATGTTTGGGCGAGGCTTAAAAATGAGTAACAAGTATTATAATTTAAAGTTTATTATTCAACTAAAGTGGATAAATCAAACCGTTACTTATATTTATTTTTAAAAATAATTTAAATACTACTTCAACTATCCTAATGTTAAATTATGGTACTTAAGCGTCTAAGGATGGGGGAGGATAGAAAAATTATCTTTCTGGGACGAATTGGTATGTCGAGCACTCGCAAATAACAAAATGTAAATTATGTACGCATGTTACACTACGATGAAACCTGTAACCAAATTTATTTTCGTAAATCATCTAGTCCTTAATTTTATTCAGAATAAAACGAAGTCGTATTCTTCAAGCGGGCTAATTTTATAAAATGACCCCTCGAGCCCTTACAGCGGTATTCGATTTGATGAAGCCATTAAGCAGAACGACCTTTTTAACAAGGTTATAAGTAATAAAACTTTAAACGACTAATAATTCAGAACACTTGTATTAAGTACAGGATTCTAGGGACGGTTAAACCTCCGGAATATCGCCAACA
Organism: Agrypnia vestita; assembly: GCA_016648135.1. NCBI lineage: Eukaryota > Metazoa > Arthropoda > Insecta > Trichoptera > Phryganeidae > Agrypnia > Agrypnia vestita. The sequence continues at coordinate 93,438 of JADDOH010009870.1, forward strand.
CTAAATTACGCTTTAAGTATTAAAAAGTAAAATGGGAAGTGTACACCCTACGCACATAAAAAAGGTCATTTAGGTAATATATGCGGGGACTAATTTGACATCGCTGGAAGCTGGTTCTGTTAAAAAAAGCGGCGAGGCCGTCTTCAACATAATGAAATTTTTTGCCGCGGCTGTACACCGTACACTCCGCCCAACGGAGGAGGCCAAATTAAGTTTTAATGTCGCGAGGTGACAAATTCACCCCTCTTCAAAACTGCGGAATAATTTGCAACGCCGTGCTGGGGAAACAGTTGTTTAAAACACCTTCACGCCCCCAGGGTTCCGTCATTACGGAACCTTCGGAGTTGTTACGTCACGCGTACTCCAGGTCGTTTGCGTGTCACAAAGCGATCAAATCGTATTACCGATAGCTGCGTTGACCCCAGTGATTATTCTTCGCCCCTTAAAACAACGTCAAATTTATTACTTTAATTATTGTGATACAAATTGTGATTCTAGGGAACAAATGATAAAATAAAAACTTGTAGCTTGACACCCAATACTTCATTTTATTGAAAATCTTCCAGTTCAGTCATAAAATAAACTTAGTATATAAATTTTAATTTTTAATAAATAACAATAACGATACAATCGCTACTATTTGCACATAACTTGTTGCTATTTATAAAGTAGCTCTTTGATGACTTTTGGGTGAAATTGTACCGATTTCGACTCGAAGAAATTTTTGTGTGTGTGTGAAAAAAAGTACTTATCAAAAAACCGTCATTGAGTTCATCGTTGAAAAAATATATTAAGTTAGCACTCGGCTTGCCGTGGTACAATATATATCCATAAGCAGTCATGACATCGAATCGCGTTACCGTAAATAAATAATTAGCTAAATTTAAGCATTTTTAATGAGATAATTTTTTCTATTAGCTAAATGGTTTTTTAAATAGTTAATGTCATAGTTTTACTATACGTAGTGAGCATTAAGTGTGAATAAATAAATAATATACTTCGTTCATCATTTTCTCGCAATATAATATAATCATCCTATCCAAATAACTTTATAGCAATACTATTTATCAAAGAAGAGAAAATACATTATTTAAACCACTATATATGTTTCAAGGCCAATGGTTCATTTGCCAGAATGCAACGTATTCTAAAACTAAAATTTTATAAATTTTTATATAGGTTTAACTTGCAGAAATTTAGAAATTAGGAAGAACTATTAAAATGTTTAAATAGCAATAACTGGTGTAGCGGGTTTTAATTAATCAAATAGATGCGGTTTTATCGAAATTTGTTAGGAGAGACAATCGTTCATTCGCGCGAATTATAATGTAACGAGATGCTGGAGATTTGGCCGGTGGATGAACAAAGAAATAGACACGAATACTGCAGTAAATATGAACAACAAATAAGGAGAAATCCTACCTTTTCAATTCTGGATGTTGGATAAGAAATGGAAATGCCTCTTTCTTCCTTTTAATTTTAGTCTTCCAAATAAAGATTCTTGGTCCAACTGCAACTCGAGATGACACAATCCACGGCTGCCGTATATTCCAATACAAGTGCTTATGCGGGTTATAAGATAATATTTTCTGAACAATGGTCCAAAAAACGAACTTTTAAGAGATGCGGTACAACGCGGTTTCTTCACTCAAGTCAGGCAATTTAACAGGTAACAGGTGATAATGCGGTAGGAATTAAAAATGCGATCGAGTCCATACAGGACCAGAGATGTCGCTAGGCGTATTGAAAAAAGGCGGAGGATGGAGTGGGAATGAATTAGAGATAAAGATAGGAATATAGGGATAGGATTGGTAGGCCTTCATCTTACTGAAGCTCCATTCACCACAATCATCGCCTCCATTTCTCCATATTTAACACTGGCCAAACCATCCTCCCCACCTTGGAAGCTTGAGCTTTCAAACAACAAAATAAAAAAAATAATAAGAACAATGAAAATAAATATGTGTTTGAATACATGGCTTCACATGCGTAAAATAAAATAAAATAAAAATATCATAATATTCATTCAAAGCACATTGCTTTGCTAATAAACCTAATACTAATCTAAACTATATTTCCTATACAATTAAAATTGTGTAGGGAGAGGACAGAGCCGTACTACTGGCCTTTTGAACGTTCCGGACGTAGTTCTCACGACTGCGACCCGGATGACGCCATCAGGTCCAGGAAACACCTCCTCAATCTTACCCAATGGCCACCGCAATGGTGGCACATCATCCAAATGTATAAGCACAACTGTGCCCACTCGCACAGGATTTTCTGACGAACACCATTTTTGTCTTGCGTGTAAGGTGTGTAAATACTCCAACCTCCATTTCTTCCAAAAAGATTGAACTAGGTTGTCCAATAAATGTTTACGCGTTAATAAATTGGGACACGTAGTTAATACATCTTCTGCAGGAAGAAATTGTAGAGGGGTTGTCATCAGAAAATGAGCGGGTGTCAGAATTTCTGGACTAGGATCTTCTGACATTAAACCCAACGGGCGGCAATTCATTATTGCTTCGATTTGCGTAAGTACCGTCATTAATTCCTCATATGTCAGCAATTGCTTTCCGATCACTCTATATAAGTGCGCTTTAAGTGACTTTATTTGGGACTCCCAACAACCCCCAAAATGAGGTGCATTAGGTGGAATCATTTTCCACGTAATTCTTTTCTTGAGCAATTCATCCCTTAATGCGGTTTGCAAAGTGTCGGACATCACGTCACTATATATTTCGTTTAATCGTGCCTTTGCACCAACGAAATTTGTCCCATTATCAGAATACATACATGACACAGGCCCTCGTCGCGAGAGGAAACGTTTAAAAGCGGCTAAAAAACTATCTGTTGAAAGATCAGAGACAAGTTCGATATGAACAGCTCTCGTAGAAAGACAGCTAAAGAGGCATATATAAGCTTTCTGAGAACGTTGACCTCGACGTCTAGTTAATGTAATGTTAATCGGGCCGGCGAAGTCTACACCGGTGTGTATAAAGCTTTAGTAACCTCTTGAACTCTGTACGAAGGCAAATCTGCCATTTTAGGGAGCGGACCTTTCGGTTTTATACGGAAACAAGCATTACATTTTCTTATTCTTGTTCTAATAACATTACGAGCGGAAATTATCCAATATTTTTGTTTAATTAGGGAATTCAATAAATTTGCCCCAGTGTGACAATTTTGTTTATGATAATGATCAATTAAAAGATTAACTAAATGATCCGATTTTGGTAGAAGTACAGGGTGCCTTGCATCAAATGGCAAATCTGAATTTGATAACCTGCCTCCTATGCGGATAAGATCATGGTTGTCTACAAATAAATCAAGCCTTTTATAAGGTACAGGGAGAGAATTTCCCTTTAAAAGGGCGGAGTATTCTTGCGCAAAATAATGCTGTTGAACAGAAAACAATAAGTAACGTTCTGCTAGATTCAAATGATCAACTTCCATATATTTTGAATGCGGTAATTTTCGCGCAAAGCGCAATACATATACTACTGCGTGAAGCAATTTGTTCCAAGAGGAAACTCGAAGGACCAGCGGGTATAAAACAGGCGGTTGTTTTAAGATTGAAGACAAAAATTTCGAATTAAACTCGGGAATTTCTGAAGATGCGGAAGGAACAAATGGTTTTATAGGCCACGAATCGGGTTGTTTATTCAACCAACTAGGTCCGTGCCACCATAGATCATGTACTAGCAGTTGCGAAGGCAAAATACCTCGAGATAAGCAATCGCTAGGATTTTCTATCCCGGGTATGTGATAAAAATGTTCGCAATCAAGATTTTCCTGAATTTTAGCTGCTCGATTGGATACAAATATGGACCATCTATGTGGAGACGATTTGATCCAACATAAGGCAATCATTGAATCGCTAAATGCGTATATGTTATTTATAGAGTAAAGCGGGTTAAAAGAATCATATACAAATCTAACTAATTTAGAAAGTAATAAGGCTGCGCACAGCTCTAAGCGAGCTAATGATACAATCTTTAACGGGGCGACCTTTGATTTGGAACATACCAAATTGATAGATGTGTTACCTTGAGCATCCGTAACGTGTAAATAAACAACACAGCCATATGCTTTTAAGCTTGCGTCACAAAAGGCGACTATATTTACAGTACAACCTGAAGCTACATTTAAGTGACGAGGGATTTTTAAATTTGATAATAAAGGCAATTCTTTAATCAAATTTTGATAAGCAGTTATTATGTCATCAGGAGGTAATTCATCCCAATCTATATTGGCATTCCATAGTGATTTGATAAGTAGTTTAGCATATAAAATTACTGGAGACACCATACCTAAAATATCAAATAATCTTGCTACAACTGACAAGATGTTTCTCTTAGAACATTGCTCGATACATGGAGATATTTTAAAGGAAAATACATCTTCTTCTGGAAGCCACATCAATCCTAAAATTTTAAGATCAGTATTAGTGTCCGTAAAATTTACTGGATCACAATTCTGAGGTGGTAATTCCGCTAGAAGCTCCTTTGAATTGCTTGAAAATTTAACCAATTCGAAGTCCCCAGCTGCGAAAAATGAAATTAATTCTTTTACTAGTTTGATTGCCTCTTTTTCCCCAGAACTAGCAGGGACCGACTTTACTAAGTCGTCCATATAAAAATCGGATGTTGCAACAATTGCGGCGTTGGGAAAAGATTGCTGTTCATCGGAAGCAAGTTCACGTATGGTACGCATTGCCAGATACGGACTTGCCTTCAATCCAAATGGAACAGAATTAAATTGAAAGGTGCGAATTTCTTCATCAGTATTGAAGCGATATAATATCCTTTGATATTTTTGGTGCTCTTCCGTAACCCCTATTCTCAAATACATTTGTCGTATATCCGCTGTTATTGCCACGGCGAAAAGACGAAACCTAAGTAGAAGCAAAAACAGATCTTTTTGCATATTAGATCCTACGAATAAAATATCATTAAGCGATAAACCAGAATGGGATTTTGCACTAGCGTCTAACACTATCCTAAGCTTTGAAGTAGCTTTATCTTGGCGGATAATTGCGTGATGTGGTATATAATATCCATCCTCTACAGGAGATGGAATTTCACGCAAATAATTATTATTTAAATAATCTTTAATAACATCATTATAATGTTGACGTAATTCAGGATTATAACTGAATTTACGTTCTAAGGCGGTCAAACGCCTTTGTGCGGTTGCAAAAGAACTACCTAACTCATTTGGATTCTTACAAAATGGAAGAGCTACGATATAACGGCCCTGATCATTTCGAGAAACCGTTGAACGATAAATATTTTCACAAGCTATGTCTTCTGGACTTTGAAATTGTTTAACGGGTAATTCTTCCAATGTCCAGAACTTATGCAAGGTATTTTCCAATTCAGTTATAGCGCAACAAGATATAGAATTTATATCACATTGTACAATGTGTGACATTGCGGTTGTAGTTGATTTATATGCGGTATTTTCAGATGCGTAAGGTATATTACCCATAATTATATATCCCAATGTTGTTTCAATGAGTGGTGCCAAATTTGGCACTTCAATTCTTCCACCCATTAAGATATACGGAAATAATTGTGCTCCCAATACAAATTCTATATCACCAGGCATATTCCAACTGCAATCTGCTAAAGGAATAGTCCTTAATTGCGTATAATTTGCCGTATCAATATATTCAGTAGGCAATGCGTCCGTTATACAATCCAAAACCAAACACTGAATCTCATATTCTTGATTAGAAATTCGAGATTTAATCTTAAAAGAGGTATAACCATGTATTGGTCTAAAACTTGTACCTACACCCTTAATCACAGAATTAATCAAAGAAGTTATTTTAAAATTTAACCTCTTACAACAAGCGAAGGTAATAAGGTTATTTTGAGATGCATTATCTATTAAACATCTGACATTTTTTTTATTACGCTTGTTAAAATAAGCGTATACTTGAGCGGTAGGCAAAATGACACGTAACTGTGGCAAATTACTGCTTTGAGTACACAGAGTCGTAGAGTTGTTTTGAATTTCGGATGTACTTGGCACTGACTTAATTTCATTGCAAGTATTATTTTTCTTAAAAGATTTATTGTCATCAAAGTGTAACATAGTATGATGCCGTTTATCACAC
>JADDOH010009871.1:0-16299 GCA_016648135.1 Agrypnia vestita
AGTTCCACCGTGGCACCAGTGCTGCGAAACGGCTCGAAGGATTAATGATGTGTATGGCGACGGTGCCGCAAAAGAAAACACAGTGCGTTTTTGGTTCCAACGTTTTCGTTCTGGAAATTTCGACCTGCAGAACAAGCCCCGTGGACGGCCGAAGACCAAAGTTGATAATGAAGAATTGAAGGCTATTGTGGAAGCGGATCCATCGCAAACCACATCCGAGTTAGCTGCAGGCTACGGTGTTAGTGATAAAACTGTTTTAAAAAATCCATTGAAGAAATCAAATTGTAGGTTAAAAAGCTGTGAAAGGTGGCGGTACCAACAACACCCCTCACGAATTTTGCGTGAAGCAATCCCAAAGCAGCTCGTGTTACTTCTGCGTTGCATTACTCAACCGTTCACATATGTACTGTAATATTTACAATCTCACAATCCTTTAACCTGTTGAGAAAAAGTGGATCTTGTACTATATGCTGGAAGCGCTCATAGACGCCATGGCTGAACCCTGTTGAACCAGCCAAACCAATGCCCCAAGCGAAAAGTGACTACATCCAAAAGAGTTATCTACTTGTGAGCTGTTTGGGGAACTAGTTTCTTGGTGTCGTTCACTATACATCTTTCTTAAAGTCGGGCCAGGACGATTACGGCAGATGTCTATTGCAGTCAACTGTCAACACCATGATGGAACAGCTGCTCTGCCTAAATAGAAGCCGAATGCTGGTTAATCGCTCTAATGCCACTGCTGCTTCATGATAACGCTAGACCACCACTGCACAACAGACGGCTACCAAATTAGAGGAGCTTCAATTGGAATGTCTAAGACATCCACCGTACTCTCCGGACCTTGCCCCAACAGATTACTATTTTTTTCGAAATTTGGATAACTTCTTGCAAAGGAAAAAATTCAACTCCGATGTGGCAGTCCAAACCGCCTTCAAAGATTTTATTGATTCCCGTCCGAATGGTTTTTTTAGTAAAGGGATCGATGAACTACCTATGAGATGGCAAAAGTGCATAGATAGCAATGGTACATACTTTGATCAAATAAATATATTATAATAAAAAAAATCGGCTTTATGTTCCTCCCATACTAAACTCCAATTTCATATGTATGGACCTAATATTAAAAAGTTATATATGGAAAATGAATAATAATAAAGTACCTACTATTGAGTTTGTTTCAATAAAAAAGTAGTGTATACAGAGTTAATTTCTATAAATTATAGTAATACAATAGATAAGAAAGATAAATTTAATAACATTGGACAAATTCGTCAGCTTATTTTATTGTGATAAAAATACTTAAAATGTGACATCTATATATTATGTATAATATATGTACAAAATTCTTAACTTATAAACACCGTGCAGAATGTTTGCAAAACTTATTATTATTTCTTGTGGGCTGTTCTAAAATAAAGTAACCAATACAGAATAAGAAACCATAAACTACCCCTAAAACATAAACCAATCAATTGTTCACCAGTCCAGGTAGTCACTGGTCAACCGGGACCCTTTTAGGCGAAGGCGTTAATCTGTTGCTATGCAGTATAAGATGATTAGAAAGGAATTACTTCAAGGATTTACATTCGATTGTTTATATATTTTACCTATATTATACAAATTAATGCTATGCAATAAAATACATTATGCATATAAAACATATTAAAAGCAAATGTATTATCCTTAAGTTACTTAATTCGTGATTTAGCGTAATATTTTTTGCAAACTGTACCAACAATCGAATGGTCATACGAATTATGGGACAGAGTGCCCCAAAAGTAATGAAGCAAAACTTTATTATTTTTTCATTTTTAAATAAAAAGTATACTTAAATTTTTCAGTCAGAGTAGCCTATTGGTTCTGAGAAAAAATGGTCAGAGTGGAAAAGGTTAACATTAATTGTAATCATGTCATCACTTTTTGTAAGAATATGAGAATGATGCTACACATTCTACTAGCAAATTTAATCTAGTTTTTTATGTGTGAAATTAGGTTGAATGGGGTTATTAAGATTACACAGTTCAACATGCTTGGTAATCTTTATTTTTTAGGTTACTGAAATAAGGCTTGTTATTTATTTTTTCATATTTAGCATTAGATGTTATCCACATCAATGCCGCATCTGCTTTGAATTATCAAATGCATCTTTATAGCGCACTTAAGTAATATAAATAATTTATCAATTAGCTGTAATAATAAAATTGTTATTTTCAAACAATGTGAAGTTAACGTTATCTCATAAAAATTATTAAAAAAATTTAGGTGACCTCTCGAAACTGAAGGTCAGAAGTTAAGATGTGAACTCTCGCAGCATGCTTAAGCCATTGTATCATGGCTTACGCATGCGTCAATTTACGATTATTTTTTTATCGTAGAATCGCAATTTTGAACTTCAATCACACAATTACGTGACAGTATTATTTTATATGATCAAAGAAAATTCCTTCTCTTACTTTGAATATCATTTCAATCTGTAATAGACCTCATGTTATATAAATCTTATATATTTTATGAGGGTGTAAAATTTTAAGCATAATTTCTTAAAGGCATTTTTCTTACATTTTTCAGTTTGATATTTGATGTATTCTGTGCATAATTTGTATTCCTTAGAATATTTACTAACTCTCTTACCATAATGCAGAGAGAATAGAATACCACACTTCTGTCCTGACACGCAACTTTGCATGCACGCTCGACGCTCCTGACAAGACCATTTTCCAATATCTGGTCAACTAGTCTTGCCAATTCGTATTATAATGATTTTTTCTATATTTCCCCTGTTATTTATCCGTCGCTACTCTGGTACAAATTCAGTTACATATTATATTAATTATTATGAATATTTTGGAGTACATAGGTCCTTGTTTGTATTTTAAACAATAAATAAATTAATCCTAATAGACTAGTGAACTTCACACTTAACGGATCTATGAGCATTTCTGTAATGTCATTCTGATACACGATCTTTTCTTTTTACAGGTTGAAGGATAATGAACAGGACCCTTTAAGAATTTTGGAACAACCAGACAGTTACTGCACCGTACTTTATAATGACGAAACACATACATTTGAACAGGTAATGTTGTCCCCTTATCGTACGCAGTTGAAACTTCAAGCGAGAAAATTTTCTTGTAGGTATGTTCTAAGAACACAGTTACTGGATGTTAATTAATTAATACAAATTATAGAAGTCTCAGAATATAAGAAACCATCGGCGTTATACAACAGTTATATTTTAGTTACCAATCATCGGTACAATCAGATCCCAAATAAGTGTACCAAAAATGACCGGTTTAAATAACGGTTTGACCTTTACCAACATCCACACGTTATTTTTATTTTGTGTCATTTTGACTATCACGCCACTGGTAAATATTTTGTTAATCAATATCACGGTATATAAAATACAAACATATATACAATCCTGAATGATTTGGATGTAGTAGAGAGGAAAGGTTATGACTGTATGCAAACAGATTCCAGATATTTATTTAACACTTTTCTTTAAATGGTTACGCTATCTTGAGGCGTCAAAAAATACATTCAATTTTTTTTAAATTACGTAACTATTGCACATATAAAATTATTTTTAAAATTCCAAAATGGCATGGAGTTATATGCTGTCCCACAAAGGTCCTTCTCCGTGACAGATAATCATATCGCCAGGTTTTGAGTGAAATGAAAAAGTGAATTATTTTCTTATTAAATGATCCAATATAAAAAAAATTGAATTTTTATTTGTTCAAGTGAGACAGTTTGAAAATAATTTTCATTTTTTCCTAAAAAAAATCAAAGTTAAAAATTCACAATAAGTTAACAGCGCATTTTATAATTGAAAAAATTCATATGCTACATCGTAAAAAAAAATTTGAGATATTTCCAAAAGTCTGAAAAGGGGAGTTTTGGGCGAAACCCAAAAGAATAAATGCAATTCGTTTGAAAATTCACTTACCACACTAGCTTCCAATTGCTATAACTGGCTAATTTTTGGAATTTTTGAATGACGGATGACTCAAATTATTCATAGAACTTCAAGCTATAAGATAAGCAAAAAAAACAAAAACTCCTAATACTGATCTCTCATTGATTTCAGGTGATCACTACGCTGACCCGCGTCATAAAGTGCACACAGAGAGACGCAATAGAATATGTGACCAACATTGATCGCGAGGGCCGGGCTGTCGTCAAGTGTTCCACCTTCCAGGTCTGCAATGAACTCAAGACAGAGATTGAGAAGTGAGCACTATTTTTTTTTTTCATTATTATTAACCCTTATCCTGATAACTCGGTAATTATTAGAGAAAATCATCCCATATATGGTGTAAACTAAAATCAAAAGATGAAAAAATTATGTTATATAATATCCTTAATGGTTTGCAAAATATCTTACTGTAATATTCATCACCCATATTAAAGTCTCTGGGGCCAGGCCGCACCCATGCGCCCTAGCGCGACGGTCCCCAGGGGCCAGGGCGCACCGGCGCGTCCAGAACGTAATTAATTATTTCTCGACGGCCGCATATCGAATTTGAAAAATATGATTTTTTCCCAGTAGAGAAATCCCATGGTGACCTGTCGTTCCATTTTTAACTCAAAAACATCACTGATTATATTTTAAAACAACAATCAAAACAGAAGTTTTTCTGACATCAAAATCGTATAGAATAGTTGTAGATGGCGCCCCGATCGCGTGTTGCGCAATCGTAATTCAAATATTCCGTCGTCAATGTTTTATTTGTACACATATACACAAATATATACGATATGTTTTGCGATATTTGTCAGTTTTTCTTGGTTTATGATTCAATTGAATACTAACAGTGATTTATTAACAAAAATACACGCAATTTTGTTGCATTTATTTGAAATATGTGTGTGTGTGTGAAAGTGTATCATATTTATGTGTTATGAGTGCAATGTCCCGTCGTGTGCCGTGCAACAAAATATACCACACGGAAGAAGATTATTAGGTAGGCATCAAATAATAATAGTAGTGTTGTCTCTAATAAACAAATAAAAAATAATTATTATTTTTCGGAAAATGTTGCGCTGGCAACTTTATCGGAATTCAAAAAAGGAATTTTTTTTACTTAAATGATAAAAAAATCATTGCATTTCGACACTTACGATAAAATAATATGAATGCATGTGGTTTTTTTTTAAAATACGCCTGTTTTCATGGTTTTTTCGTAAAAATAAAAATCGAATAGTAAAATAAATAAATTGAAAAAAATAAATCGTATTTCCCACGTACTCGTGCGTGACCTTGAATGACGGAATATTTGAATTTCGATTGCGTTCGGGGCGACATCTACAACTTTTCTATTCGATTTTGACGGCAGAAAAACTTCTATTTTGATTGTTGCTTTAAAATATATTAGGTCCTTACATATGAAATTGGCGTTTAGTATGGGAGGAACATAAAGCCGATTTTTTTTTATTATTATATATTTATTTAATCAAAGTATGTACCATTGCTATCTATGCACTTTTGCCATCTCATAGGTAGTTCATTGATCCCTTTACTAAAAAAACCATTCGGACGGGAATCAATAAAATCTTTGAAGGCGGATTGGACTGCCCCATCGGAGTTGAATTTTTTCCTTTGTAAGAAGTTATCCAAATTTCGAAAAAAATGGTAATCTGTTGGGGCAAGGTCCGGAGAGTACGGTGGATGTCTTAGACATTCCAATTGAAGCTCCTCTAATTTGGTAGCCGTCTGTTGTGCAGTGTGTGGTCTAGCGTTATCATGAAGCAGCAGTGGCCTAGAGCGATTAACCAGCCTCGGTTGTTTAGCAGCTAGCTTTTCCATCATGGTTTGCAGTTGCTGACAATAGACATCTGCCGTAATCGTCTGGCCAGATTTAAGAAAGCTGTAGTGAACGACACCAGCACTGGTCCACCAAACGCTCACAAGTAACTTTTTGGAGTCAATTTTCGCTTGGGGCATGGTTTGGCTGGTTCGGCAGGGTTCAGCCATTGCGATGAGCGCTTCCGATTATCGTACAGGATCCACTTTTCATCACAGGTAATGATTCGATTTAAAATCCCTTCATTATTGTGCCGGTTGAGTAATGCAACGCAGCAGTCAACGCGCGTTTGTTGATTTGCTTCACTCAATTCGTGAGGTACCCACCTTTCAAGCTTTTTCACCTTACCAATTTGCTTCAAGTGGATTAAAACAGTTTTATCACTAACACCGCAGCCTGCAGCTAACTCGGATGTGGTTTGCGATGGATCCGCTTCCACAATAGCCTTCAATTCTTCATTATCAACTTTGGTCTCCGGCCGTCCATGGGGCTTGTTCTGCAGGTCGAAATTTCCAGAACGAAAACGTTGGAACCAAAAACGCACTGTGTTTTCTTTTGCGGCACCGTCGCCATACACATCATTAATCCTTCGAGCCGTTTCTGCAGCACTGGTGCCACGGTGGAACTCGTACTCGTAAATAACGCGATATTTCAAGTTTTTCATTTTGTAAACTGAGTGACGCAAAGAAAAAAACAATTGAGGAAAAAACAAATGAATTATAATTTTCAAAACACAAATACATGAGTAAATAGCTGTATAAATTTGGATTTGGAATTCCTAACCAAAGAAAAGATATTTGAGATCAAATTTTCCAGTACGGCAAAACGTGAATTTCATATGTAAGGACCTAATAATCAGTGATGTTTTTGAGTTGAAAATAGAACGACGGGTCACCACGGAATTTCACTACTGAGAAAAAATTACGTTTTTCAAATTCGATACGCGGCCGTCGAGAAATAATTAATTACGTTCCGGATGCACGGGTGCACCCTGGCCCCTGGGGACAGTCGCGCTAGGACGCACGGGTGTGGCCTGGCCCGAGGCTCATTAACCGTATATTTGAGAAAAAACTTTGAAATTAAATACTTATCTGGCAGAATATTATGAAATATTAAAATCTGAATAAAATGTTATTATTGTGATTTGAATATTGTGAGGTATTATATCTCTTATTTCGGTTTCTTTTCAAAATATATGCTTAGGAAAAAGTCACGCTTCTTGTTCCCACTGCACGCCCCTGCTATATACATATACACAGAATCTATATAGGTCTGTCTAATTTACAGCTAGATATTTACAGCTCTATCTTTATTATAATTGCTTCAAAAAGTATTGCATGTAGGCACACCCTGCCATTGTAAAAAAAAGGCAACAAAATATCACAATCGTATGAAGTAGCAAGATGTTCAAATTGTTGAAAAAAAATAGCAATATAATAGAATTAGTTATGAAATTTAATTTTTTTATCCCATGGATTTCATAATAACGGGTTTTACTGTAATGCATTATTGGAAGTACTCCAAGAATGAGTAATTTGGCACCTTTTACTTGGTTTACATTTGAGGGTCTCGAGACCAAAATACGCACCGTGGCCACTTAAGTTGAATAAGTATATTGTCTACACCAATTAAGTATGTTAAATTTTTTAAAACAAATAATCAAGTTAATGAAATTCATTTTTTAAAAGGGCAAATTGCGATAGTAAAAATCCGAGTGTACAATATTATATAATGGAAATTTAATGTCGATTTGCTTTCAAATTGCTGCATAATTTTGAAGCTATTGAATAGGTTCTGAATGGATTAGGACTGTTTGGAATTTGCATATGGTTGATTATTTCAGTCACTTACTATAGGATGCATTAATGTTTCTACATAGTGAACTTTCCATCCCTTCTCAGAATTTATTTATTTATATTTCAGAATTATTTTGATTTGTAATTTAATTTAACATTGATAATTTGAGTCATATTTTATTTAGATTTCAAAATAAAACTAGCCGCAAACCCATGAAAAATCACAGGACATAATAATAATTAATTACGCGGGCCTCATTAGTAGCTAGTCATCATCATTGTTATTGTAATTCCAGCCTAATTACGAGTTATGGATAGACAGACATTCGAAATTAGGATAGTTGATTCAATACAACACAACTTTTGGGAACACTATTTTAATATAAATGTTTTTTTTTTACAGATTCACGTCTCGCCACAACAACAGGAGTTTAAAAGTTCTTGTGGTTCACACCCATGTCGTTGCACATCAAATATTTGCCATGAAACTTTTGCAGTGGTAAGATTTTTCACATTTTAACGATTAGTTAACTTATTAATAATTTTAATTATTATTACCCCAGGCTTTACTATCCGGCTTTGTCCAAGATTTACATTACTGTATATTATATATGTATTCACTTTAAATTCCCTTCTATTTCTTTGAAAATTGCTGAAAAAACAAGTCAAGCGATTGCAAATTATGTACTCAAAACATGTTTCAACATATTAAAATAGTTTTTTCCCCGTATCTTCTTTAAAATCATTATTTTTCAAAAAAAATCTTATTGAAAAATCAAACAATATGATATATATTTTGACAACTGTACATTTCAACGCTTCATGACGGAAATGATGCTGCGAGCGACATGCTATGATAAAACTCATTTTTATATCCAGGATGCAGTCCTTTGTGTCGCATGCAGAAGGTTTCCGTCGCGTACTCAGCTCTGCTGCGCTGGCTCCGCGACCCCCGGAGGCTCCTGTGGCCGAAGGTGTACTGCTGCGAGACTGCCAGTTGTGGAAAGCAGCACGCACGGCCTGGCACCGCCTGCTCATCCGAGGCATGCTCATGGACTATGACACGAAGAAGGCGCTCGCCACCGTGTTCACCAAGAACTATGGTTATTATTGTGCTATTTATCGTAACTTTCTTTATACTATATATTTGTAAGGATAGATCAATTTTAGATTATTTCTTTTAAATTTTAGTAACATTGCATTTAACACCTAACGTAATAAAATAAGTAGAATTTCGTTAATTTGAAATTCAAAGGACCCAAAAAATAATAATTTGAATTATGCGGAATGCTGTTAATTCTAAATTCAAGTCAAAGTACCAAAGAATAAAAATCCTTATGTGATTGCGAAATTTATCAAAAATCATAAAACCCGTGAAAAAAGCTAGTTTTGTGATATACGTTTTGTATTTTTTGCATATTTCAAGAAATCATTTTGAAAAAGAAAATTTATTATGTTAATTCAAAGATCGCGACATTTCTATTACATAATTACCTACCTGACTTTGAGATATTTGCTTTTCTCACTTGCAAAAAAAATTTTAATGTTTTTTTTTCCATTTTGTCTCATTTGGATGGCTGTAATTTTAAATGTTTGGATTTTTCTTTGATTTTATGAAAGGTTTCTTCAATCTTCAGTCAATTTTAGCTTTCGATTCCGATTTTTCTCTGACTCAGACCAACATATAGCACGATTATTAGAAATACAATCACCAACAAATACGTGAAATAATATGACAAGTAGTAATAATAACTTTAAGAAAATTAATTAAATTTTTTAGCTGAAATTTTAACAACACAAACACACACTGAAAAAGCAATTTAAAAAGTAAAAAATAATTTGAAATGCGTAAAGTACAAGTGATTAGCTCAAACTAAAACTCTCTCTGCGTATTTAGGCAGCCAATGGAAAAAAGCGTCCATAGGTTTCCCCATTTATGGGATTTTTATAACTTGAATTGAAATTATGTAACTTAAAATGTATTGATTTATGGCACAAGGCTCTAAAAATTATTTTAAATAACAATTAACTGGGTTTTTGAATTTTCGGGAACACATTTCGGGACTTGTGTGTTTTAAATATTTCGAATTATGGCAAATTTCAGGGTTCGATATTTGATATTAAATTTTGCTTTGTCAGATTCTACTTTCATTTGCTTGGAAAATTACAGTATCCAAATGATATGGCCAGGTCAGATGAGAGAATGTTTAAGTAATGATACTCCCAATTAAATTCCAGGTTCCGTAATGAAGGACTTCATTGGTGATGACCACGACCACGCATTTTCCGTTTCATCACTGTCGGTTCAAATTTACACGGCCCCCACACTGGCACATCATCTCATCGCCAACGAAGACGCTCTCTTTATACTTCTAAACACATTTCTCTCTGAATGTACCAGAAAATGTAATACTCAAGGTAAAGTTGAAAAATATTCATTATTTTATTTCCACTTCTGTTTATTTCTCTAGCTGCCATGACAGATATTCGTCCCGATTCTGAAAATAACAATGTCTGGATCTTTAAGATCTTTATCCCAACACTTAATAGACTATAATAAAAATTAAAAATAAACGAGACATAGCTTTACGTCGGTGTTTGTTTCTGTAAGTTTCACATGAGATAGATATAGAGGGAGGGAGAAAGATGTAAATTGTTATCTGTCAAATGTCAAGATGGGAAGATTTTAATACGCGGTAACGCCGAACGCAGTCATGACAAGTTTAGCCATGATATTTCATCTGGACGCTGTGGATGAAGAAATTAATACGTTTGTAAGAAACAGTCTTTCATATATCATCTTTTAATACAGTGTATTTGAGCCGTAGAATTACAAAATCCGCTCTGGACATTTTTTATTTTTATTTTGTGTTCCGTCTCGACGCCTGGAATCCATTATGAGAGAACAGCCTGCTGTTTCGGCACTTAGACACGCGTTCCTACCCCCTCTGATTCCCTGTTTGCGACATAATTTATTCCCGCTGGTATCCCTGTTTCCGGTTATGTCGGCGTAACGGTTTTTCTTTCATATAACGTCGTTGTTTCGCGGCATTTGCATGCGTCTAGACACGCCAACTTTTGTTGTGATTTTTTTTGTGTTTCTATTGCAATCTACCCCTTAATTTTTGATCCCTAGGTTAACAAACATTAGACTATACAAATTTTTTAGCATAGTGCGACAGGACATTGATATTTTAGTGTAAATCCTGTGAATTTCGTCAAACGATTTGTTAACGAAATGGCGGACGAACAAGCTCCTTCACCGGTATCCTCGAATGATGGATCTTCTTTCGAAGAACCGAGTCGAAAGAGACGCCGCGTAGCATACGACCCGCGTGTAGACCACCTGCTAAAACAGGTGACTGCTCTGACGGAGGCCTTGTTAGCGGGCGGCGCGGCTCCTGCATCAACAACGCCGCCAACGCCGGAACACGTGGCCGCGAGCGAGCCCAGCGTGGAGGACGCGAATGCGTCCTTTATTCAGCCGCCGCCGAGCCTCAGAAGGGCGAAGAACACGCTGGAGTTCGGCAAGCTCAGCACGGTCGTGAAGGAGCCGCCAGTACCGAGAGCGGACCCGAAGCGGATCGAACAGATCTCGAAGCTGCAGCACGATTCCGACGAGTGGTCAGGCGTTCGCTATGCGGAAACGCAGAGAACCTACGCGGCGACTCCCACATTTGTGGGATTGTCGGTAAACGACGACTTGAGGAGGATCGATAACGCGCCGACCCATACTGGCTTGCTGGAAAGATCGCTCGCCGCGCTTTCAAATGCCTTGCTCGCCCAGAGAGAGGCCTTGAGAGACGGGATGCAATCGCTGGTGAATTGGGCATCCGAACCCGGCACGGATCTGTCCGCTTCGGCTCTCTTCGAGCGGGTTCAGTCGATGTTCACCAGGGTTGCTCCGGACAATAAGATTTCGGACGACATCCTGCAGATTGTGTGCGGCAGACGGGCAGAGTGTATACTGAACCGGCGAAAGGCCATATTGGAGGGCTTTAAAGATCCTTTCGTGCGAGAAGGTGCTGCCAAAATCCCTCCAAGCTCGGGATACCTGTTCAATAGGGAAGAGCTATCGGCGTACATCCTAAAGAACGGGGGCCAGGAGAAGGTGATGGTCTCGCCCGCAACCCGAAACCTGGCCCAACCGTCAACATCTCAGCCCCAGCCGTCAACTTCTCGTCGAGCTCCGAACCAGGGATACCTCCAGTCCCGTAAGCCCTTTCTGCCGGAGCCGAGAAACAGGGAACGAGGCCCAGGGAACCCGAACAGGAGACCTAACCGGAAGACAGACCACGGCCGAAAACCCGCTGGTGACCATAGCCGTAGAGGTAGAAGATGACGCGAGGCTGAACAACCAGTTCTGGGGAGGACGCTTGAGGAGGTTCCAAAGCACGTGGAAGGAGTTCGGGGCACCACCTATAGTGCTGAGAATCCTCAAGGGCGCGAGAATCCCTATAGTGCTGAGAATCCTCAAGGGCGCGAGAATCCCCTTTGTGGCCAAACCTCCGCACAAACAATCGGGATGGAGGTTGAGCGCATCGGATGAAAGGAACATCAACCCCTTGTTTTGGATCCGAAAGCTGGTCTCATTCTCACAGCCGAGACGAAAGCCGGACATGAAAGAACTATTTGTGACGACAGCAGGTGAAGTAAAGCCAGCTTCACGGACAATAATAGGTGGTTGGATCAAGTCAATCCTAAGAGAGGCTGGAGTGGAAGCAATGCCAGGAAGTGTTCGTTCTGCTGTGGCTTCGTTGAATTGGCTGGAAAACTACCCGATAGAGGAGATCTTGTCAAGGGAAAACTGGCAGAGTGAAATCACCTTCCGAAAATTCTACCAAAGAGAGATAGTAGATAACCCCAAGCAACAATGCCCCCAGAGCTCATTAGCGCCTCTCTTTACGCCAATATAGGCAGTCACATATAACGTCGAACCACTAGGTCACCAGGTGATAACAAACAGATCTCTCATAATGGATTCCAGGCGTCGAGACGGAACACAAAATAAAAGAATTTTACCTTCCATTAAAATTCCTATTTTGTTTCCCTCGACGCCTGGAATCCAGGTAATCCCTACCTGGTGCATTATGAGTCATATGAAAGAAAAACCGTTACGCCGACATAACCGGAAACAGGGATACCAGCGGGAATAAATTATGTCGCAAACAGGGAATCAGAGGGGGTAGGAACGCGTGTCTAAGTGCCGAAACAGCAGGCTGTTCTCTCATAATGGATTCCAGGCATCGAGGGAAACAAAATAGGAATTTTAATGGAAGGTAAAATTCTTTTATTATCGTCTATTAAGTGTTGGGATAAAGATCTTAAACATCCAGACATTGTTATTTTCAGAATACGGATGATTTAGCATTAGAGATTTATAAAGCTATAAATTCCTTGAACTTATACCTTTATAATTTGGATTTGATGTCATAAAAAATATTGTTTAATGACATTATGAAACCAATTTCTAAAATTATTTTCTTTGAGATGAACTATTGAAGGTAATAAACATTTTTCGAATACATTTTAAACTTCTAGCCAAACCAATTTTTTCATATTCTTCTTCAGCCTTTATCTCTCCACTGCTGGATACAGGCCTCTTCCGTACCCTTCCATCCTTTCTTGTTGTTTGCTAGTTGTGACCATTTCTTCCCCCCGTAGCGGCTATATTGTCAGCACATCTCTTTTGAGGTCTTCCGACACCACTTTTATTCTCCCAAGGTCCCACTTCAGAACTCTGGCAGTCTCATCCTGCTTTACAACATGCCCTTCCCATTATCATTTTAGCCTCGCTACACGATCCATAATACCCACTACTCTAGTTCTGCACCTATGTAGGCTTATACCAAGCAAGGATCTCTCCATGAAGAGAGTTTTTTCATAGAGTGATACATTTTATTTGTGTCCCTGTGACGTCCGTTGTGGAAAAAAATTATACTTTTAATATAAAGGAAGTATATACTTAAGCCATGTATTCACTAGGGGACAAATCGCGAAACATTCCGCTCGGCATGTCGCATCAACATCTACGCTCATGTTTCGGGGACAATGACGCAGTCATTTGACGTGTACACACCGGGACTCGCATATCTTGTCGCGGAAATGTCATGAGGTTACGATGACAGCTGCGGTATCTCATTTGGCGAAAACGGGGTTCAGCGCAATTCGAAATGTTTTTTTGGGTCGCAATTTCAAATTAACGAGGTTTTACTGTAGTAAATTGAATATTATTAAAAACAAGGTCCTTTTTGCAAATAATTATTGTTTTCCAGACGTCGCGGAAATATCGCCCTATGAGGTTATGATGATAGCCGCGTATCTGTTTATGTTAATGAGTTTATCGAAAAGTAAGAGGAGAAAAAAGGGGAGAATGCGAAATTATTTACAAAGAGAAAGAAGGACGGACATTCTATGCGATCTTCGATCGATACAGCTCGATGAGTTCAAGAACGATTTCGTTTCCCCACATTGTCATCTTGACAGATACAGCGCATGCGTATTCACTTGTAAACATACCACGTGGTACTGACGCTCCGCGGAATGTTGCAGTGAGTACGCTCGGGTACCGTGCGCATGGCAACGTTGCCACGGCACGTAGAAATGCCGCGCTATGTTGTGCGCGAGGTCGCGGAACAGTGCACGACGTTGCAACGTCACGTAGACTCTATGTCGCGCGTGTTGTTGAGGGACAATTTGTCCCCTAGTGAATACATGGCTTTAAGCTAAGAGATAAAATAATTCACAATTTCTGTTAGTTACATAACGATTATCAACACAAATGTCCAATTATCACATGTTTCTCCTCGTCAGTAACACGCTCAGTGCATTATATGTACCATTTTTAAGTATTATGGTCCACCTCCAAAATTTATATCTCAAAGTTTGTCTTGAGTCGAAAAATAACACACAAATAACGTTAATTCAATTTTCTTTTTTTTTTCATATTCTCTTATTTTTTTTTTTAATATGTTATAGGCAAACTGGAATTTGAGCGCAGTGCATCGAACATGACATTCAAACGTGCCCAGTTCATTCTCTACGATCTCAAGTACCTGCTCAGCGTCAAGCCGGAAGTGTGGACCGATGCCCTGAGGAAAGGCTTCCTGCAGGGCTTGTCGCTGATCCTCAACCTCCTCACCATGATGCAGGGCATGGATACGGTGGTCCGACAGGTAGAAATTACGGTATAACCGAATATAATATAGGAATGCCGCCATGCGAGTGTTGCCATCATGCACGATCGATGAACCGACTCGCCAGTGTTGAATAGAGTAGGAATGTAAGTAGACAGCTATGCTATGGCAGATTTAAATGAGATTATAAGACTACTCATTGATACCTTAAAATTGTCTCACCAGTCAAAGATGATAAATGATTGTTATATTTGTTATCATCTCATTTCTTATTTGGCGGTTAACTAAAATGCGATGCTAATTTAGAACATCATCACTGAATGGATTTTTTTGTTTTTTCACTAATCAATTTGCGAGGATTATCCAGAAAAAGAAAACCTTTTTGCAGCTTTAAAATATTTTATTTTACAATTTATTTATTTTTCAAATATGCAGTACCTACATTTATCATTACTGGTAGTGTTTTTAAAAAATATATTAAATTGTGTAAATGCAGAGTATAAAATTGTACAGAGATGAACTAAACATCTTCTGTAGATGAAGGGATTGGGACATGGCGGAAGTAAGTTTCCCTTGCGTATATTTAAGACGCATTTATAATGCAGTTGAAGTATTTTATTCTTGCATTATTAAATCCGATAGTGCACAAAACATGTTTTTTACAATAGATGTTGTCTTTTTATTCCAAGCCGGGTCTCCTTAATTAAACATGTCTTTGTAATAAAGCGCGACTTATTTATTAAAATATACTTTTCAATAGTTTTGTTTGACCTTTTCAAAATTGTTTCAAAATTTACAAGCTTATATTTTGGTCTGTGTGTATAATACTTTAAAAACTGTAAAAATATTTTATGTTCTTAATCTTTTAAAGCGAAATAAGATTTTACTTCCTGGATTACTTCAAGCATCTCATCATTCTAGTATCAATCTTTGATAGAAATATTTATTCTATACGATATAATTAATTGTCAGCATGTACTTGTAAGAGGACTTTACAAAATGTACGCTATATAATATACAAATGTGTGGGATACGATATTGTAATATCAGTATCCAAATGCCAACTCTGAAACCAGGTGGGCCAGCACATGGAGTACGAGCCGGAGTGGGAGACGGCCTTCAACCTCCACATCAAGCTGGCCACCGTGGTGTCCCTCGCCCTGGAGTGGTGCGGCTCCGACAAGGTGGTGCTGGTGA
This sequence comes from Agrypnia vestita, assembly GCA_016648135.1. Lineage (NCBI taxonomy): Eukaryota > Metazoa > Arthropoda > Insecta > Trichoptera > Phryganeidae > Agrypnia > Agrypnia vestita. The sequence goes on from JADDOH010009871.1 coordinate 15,940, forward strand.
AGGCGTACCGCGCCACGCTCAAGAAGCTGCAGGACAACCCACCGCTGGCCAACCCTTCCATGCCACACAAGCCCACCATAGTGCACGGTAACTATTCTGACTATGCAGGCCGCCTTGTAGCTAGTTTCGAAGAGGGACTCTTCTTCATTCAATTTTGAATATAAAATATTCTTTACGCTTTGGGTGAAATGTCAACAGTTATAGAGATAATTAATGGGACTCGAACCGCCGACTACCGGATCACTAGGCGAGCATCGCGACCACTACACCAACAAGCTACTCTGACTATCCTATATAAAGTGTTGGAGTATCATAAGTAACATGCATTGAATATTAAAAATTCTTTTCATAAAACAGATT
>JADDOH010009872.1:0-39223 GCA_016648135.1 Agrypnia vestita
CCTGAGCTGTGAAAAAAACCTCAGACTTTTCTGAGAGTTCGTTAGAGTATGGATCTCCCGCTGGGAGATGTTAGGAAGACCGGCTGCTGGGGAGAGCTGAGAGAGTAATCTCTATGACGCTTTCCTGTGGTTTGTTGTGACCTGGACAGAGTGAATTTCCACTGGTCCGTGGTCGCGGTAGCGGGACCAAAATATATCTGTGATGTCTTTCTCCCCTCTCCCCTCTGGGAGTGGCTGTGAATTCTATGGTCGCTTTTACTGCTTCTGTAGCAGCACGAGTAGCACGTATAGATTGTTGATGAAATGTACATTATTCTGTATACTAAATAAACTCAAAACCCAACAGATGCAGAAAGGGATGGAAAGTCGAAGTTAAACTTTGATCAATAATAAATAAACTCACGGGATGATTTGCTGAGAGGAGCTGGTAAGGAAGTAGACACTTCTATAACAGTTCCAGGATAGGGTGGGTCTCCGCCCCTTTCTGCTTTTTATTTTGGTAGGTCCTGAGAAGGATCGTTATACCACCGATATTTCAAGCAGATTGCATTAGTCATCTTCAAGGGGAGACTTGTCGCTCTTATACAATCGTAAAAACACGTCACTTAAGGCCGATAATTCAGAACCATTGAAATTCTTTTTCCTGGACCGTCGGTTTTAACTGACGTGTTTTCACGATCATATAATATCTAGAACGATAGTGTTGTACAGAAATTGAAAGCGCACCTACCTAAAATATTCGTTCCAGTTTATCTGCCTCATATCGCAGAAGTAGAGCTTGCGGTCCTCCTGGGACAGGTTGGCGATGAGCCGGGGCATGTTGTGGTTTTTAAAGTTCCAGGTCTGCGTGACGAAGTACGCGATCCCGTCCATCATGTAGTCCATCCTCTTGTACAATTTCCAGAATCTGGAATGGATCAAATCGAAATGGAACAAGGAAACAGAGTTGGTTGACCAACCTTACTGTAATTTATCTGGATGAACGTCTGTCTGAGCGCATGAAAGGGACGGGAGATAGAGAGGGAAAATTGAATAAAAGGGGTGCGCCGTATGTGTGCGCTATTACAAAAGCCTCAAGGAAAACACGCACTTGGAGAGCTATTTAGAACTACTAACCGTACCTTGTTGCGATATTGTTATATTTAGCACGGAACAAGTAAAAACCCAGACGCACATTCGTACATTCACTATGAATCCCAGATACCTGACAAAGATTCATCCTTGGCCAAAGGAAAGGACACTAACTAACCAACTTATAATTTAACCAACTAATAATTAAATACATAATCCCCATGCCGATGGTTATGCCTGTTGGAAGAGCTGCCGCTATGCTGAAAAATATCGCTTTGGGTATTGATATATACCATGTCTGAAGGGGTTTTCCGAAGCAGGATTCTCCTACACCTTTGACCAGATTTGATGTTATTTTTAATTAATTAAATATTGTTATTTTTTATATTAGGTCCTTACATATGAAATTGGCGTTTTGCCGTACTGGCAAATTTGATCTCAAATATCTTCTCTTTGGTTAGGAATTCCAAATCCAAATTTATACAGCTATTTACTCATGTATTTGTGTTTTGAAAATTATAATTCATTTGTTTTTTCCTCAATTGTTTTTTTTCTTTGCGTCACTCAGTTTACAAAATGAAAAACTTGAAATATCGCGTTATTTACGAGTACGAGTTCCACCGTGGCACCAGTGCTGCAGAAACGGCTCGAAGGATTAATGATGTGTATGGCGACGGTGCCGCAAAAGAAAACACAGTGCGTTTTTGGTTCCAACGTTTTCGTTCTGGAAATTTCGACCTGCAGAACAAGCCCCGTGGACGGCCGGAGACCAAAGTTGATAATGAAGAATTGAAGGCTATTGTGGAAGCGGATCCATCGCAAACCACATCCGAGTTAGCTGCAGGCTGCGGTGTTAGTGATAAAACTGTTTTAATCCACTTGAAGCAAATTGGTAAGGTGAAAAAGCTTGAAAGGTGGGTACCTCACGAATTGAGTGAAGCAAATCAACAAACGCGCGTTGACTGCTGCGTTGCATTACTCAACCGGCACAATAATGAAGGGATTTTAAATCGAATCATTACCTGTGATGAAAAGTGGATCCTGTACGATAATCGGAAGCGCTCATCGCAATGGCTGAACCCTGCCGAACCAGCCAAACCATGCCCCAAGCGAAAATTGACTCCAAAAAAGTTACTTGTGAGCGTTTGGTGGACTAGTGCTGGTGTCGTTCACTACAGCTTTCTTAAATCTGGCCAGACGATTACGGCAGATGTCTATTGTCAGCAACTGCAAACCATGATGGAAAAGCTAGCTGCTAAACAACCGAGGCTGGTTAATCGCTCTAGGCCACTGCTGCTTCATGATAACGCTAGACCACACACTGCACAACAGACGGCTACCAAATTAGAGGAGCTTCAATTGGAATGTCTAAGACATCCACCGTACTCTCCGGACCTTGCCCCAACAGATTACCATTTTTTTCGAAATTTGGATAACTTCTTGCAAAGGAAAAAATTCAACTCCGATGGGGCAGTCCAAACCGCCTTCAAAGATTTTATTGATTCCCGTCCGAATGGTTTTTTTAGTAAAGGGATCGATGAACTACCTATGAGATGGCAAAAGTGCATAGATAGCAATGGTACATACTTTAATTAAATAAATATATTATAATAAAAAAAAATCGGCTTTATGTTCCTCCCATACTAAACGCCAATTTCATATGTAAGGACCTAATATATACTTTCATAATATGTTTGCCTTGAATACTTAGCTTGTAATTTACATATTATTAAATAAATATATTGAATTGAAATTGACGTTGAATCCCATCCCAATAAGAATATTTTCGTTTTATCTGTCTGTCTCTCCGTAACTTCCTGTAATAGACGTAACTCTTTTTATTATTTTCTGTACAAATCTACACCGTTTGACAGTTATGAAATTATCATATATAAATCTCTTTTTAACTTTACTACCGTCATAGATTTCAGTCATTGATGGAAATTCTGGTTTACGTTGTGTGCCTTGCATTATAATATAGCTGGAAAGAGTGCACGTATGCTCTCTGTCCAGTTATGTTCCAACTCAAGGTATACAACACAGCACGTGGATTTTTTTAGGACCTCCCCTGCGCGCCCACAGACTTTCTTTAATATTCTACTCGTACATCGCTCATATAATAGTTAGTTACTCACTTGGGTTTCTTCCCGAGGCACCAGCCCAAGGAGTCCATCAGCGCGGCCGGGACGGAGTGCACGAAGAACTCGGTGAGGCGGTACAGAAGACGGTCGGGCTGCAGGAACAGCATCTGGTACCACAGCACGCAGGAAGGTGGAAACGTGTGCGACAACTTGGTCATGCTGCTGAAGGTGGCTGTCCATTCGATGGGGTTGTCTGGAGCCAGGACGTAGTTGTAGAACGGGATGCTGAGCGACGTTCTATCCGCAATTTGACTACGACATAATACAAACACAACGTCATTACGTAAACTGATATTAATCAAGATATATGTAAATGAAGATCAGTAGATGCCTACTGATCATTTTATTTGAATTGGTAAAATAGAACATTTGAATTTGTGTGAAAATTCTATGACAAACAAACAACTGACAATCGATCTATTGTGAAAATTATGTATTAATGATAATTTATCGGTGAAGATTATTTAATAATTGATAAAATGTCTGTGAATGTAAATTGATTAATATGAAATAATAGCTTTAAATGTTGTTTCTCTTTTCAGGTATGATGTGTACTTTTATTATTTTTAAGTTTTGATGTGAAATATTATGTTCTTTTGTTAATAAAATATATACACTTTTCAGAGCAACGCAAAAAAGCTTTTATTTATAAAAACTAAAATATATATATTAAATAATAAAATATATAAGCGGAGGGGAAGGGTTAAAAGAATAGGGGAGAAATGTGGCATATGTTCCCGCCGAGTCCTAACGAATAAGTTTCCAAATTTTGGGATCCGATCGGCCGAAAGGTACAGATTTGCATCGAAAATATATCAGGGGAGGGGGAGGGTTGAAATAATAGGAGGAAAATGTCACATTATTTCCCGCCGAGTTCTTAAAAATGTGTTTCCAAATTTTGAGTCCGATCGGTCAAACGGTACAGATTTGCATCAAAAATATTTCATGGGGGGGGGGGGGGGGTAACATAATAGGGGAGAAATGATGCCTATGTTACCCGCCGAGTCCTAAAAAATAAGTTTCAAAATTTTGAGTCCGATCGGCCAAACAGTACAGATTTGCATCGAAAATATGTCAGGGGGAGGGAAGGGGGTAAGAGAATAGGTGGGAAATGTTGCCTATGTTACCCGCCGGGTCCCAAAGCATAAGTATGCAAAATTTGAGTCCGATCGGTCAAACGGTTCAGATTGGCATCGAAAATAGGTCAGGGAGCGGGGAAGGGGTAATAGGGGGGAAATGTTGCCTTTATTACCCGCCGGGTCCCAAAGCATAAGTATGCAAAATTTGAATCGAATCGGACAAACGGTGTGGATTTGTATAGAGAACAGACAGACAGACAGACAGACATTGAGTTTTATAGGTATAGATATGTTACAGGTAGATGTCACACAGAGACAAAGCCATTTATATGGGAAAGTAGGTATGGAAGCTTTTGGATATTTATAGGGCTTACAATTCTTCATATGGCTGGCCAAATTGATCACTTTATATAATGTGACGCTAACCTATTCCACCCATGGTTTCACCAATTAACGAACGTTAAATTGTGTAAAGTAATCATTGAAGCCAGCCATACGACAGATCGTATACCCTATAAACACCCAAAGACTTCCATACCTAGCTTCGTCTCAGTGAAATTTATATAATATATCTAGATTATTGAAAATTATCGTTGTCATCAATCAATGAAATTCCAGTAATTAAATTCTTGAAAAATTACAACATAATTAAAAAAATTTAAATCGATATTGTTGTATTTTTCCTCAAAAACAAAGCCCGAGTTTTTATTTTGTATTTTACAGAGATTCAGCAATTAGAAGGCATAACATTAAAATATTTTTTTAAAAAAGTGCTTGTAAAACAGTCGAAAAAAAGGAAAAATAATATAAAAATAAAAAGATAACATCTTGTTACTGTGTCTTATAGAGTATTCAGTACTTGGTTCGTAAATATTGTTTTTTTTTCACGCCTATTATAGGCTTTTACATATAAAATTTCTGTAATACATATATTACAAATATTTATATAAAAACAATATCGAGTATGAGCAGCACCTTAATACAATATATAAAAATATAAAGTCATAGAACGATAATATTACATAACATTTAAGAAGTATACAGAAAAATATCAGGTGTGTATGAACAGTAAAATATAAAAATGTTAAGCGCATAAGTTAACGAAACTGCAAATATATCAATGTCGGTGAACGAGTCATTGTAGGTTCGCCACATTCTAGATATAGGAGAACGCAGACCATAATTATTTCTGCATGCTGAGATAAGACAAGCACGTGATGCGTGTGTGTTAGTAAGACAGAAGAAAATTACAGAGATGTAAAGGGTTGCACGCTATAGTAGGGTCAAAAAAGGGTAAACCAGTGCCGCCTCGTTCTTCGCTGCCGCTGCGTTCTTGACCTTTCATTGGTCGGCCTGCTTATGCCTTAGGGCCCGACCACACTATAGGCCCAAAACCACCATTGCACTTACATGTCCTTGAAATGTTCAGCCACGCCCCACGCTGATACAATGAGCCCATTGACGCACATGTCCACCGGGATTATATTGGCTTCCGCTTCGCCACGCGCTCTCATAATTCTGAAACAATTGTACAAATATATTATCATGAGATATTAGAAGATTTCCGAATGGATTTAATCATTTTTGAAGATTTTAAAGTAATCTGGAAACCAGTGGAACACACGAAAATATACAAAAAGATGCGAGAAGAATTTTCAGCTTGTGAATACCGACGGACGAGTAGACAAGTTTAATTTTTGTAGAATTAAGTACAGATCAAAGGATTGTGGCGAGGTATGCCTGCTGGCAACACCACACCGCTAACACAATGCTTATATAGATGCCGCCATGACCAATCCAAATAATGTGCTTTTTGCTAGCCGCGCGGAAGGAATAACTCGACCGAAGAAAGTCTCAAAATTTTGGAATAATTGTACAAATATGAAATGAGCCCACCATGCTACCAGAAGAATGATCCTGCGGATACCAAATCTTTCTCAGGTTAAAAATATTGTTTTAATTTATGCACGTGTTATTAAGATTCACTGAGAAACGTCAAGACACTATTAACTGATTTTGATAATTTATTACAAATAATTGGGCCTTCCTTAGCCAAGCAAGACAATATTAAAGAACGCTGTTGGGCCTCACATCATTTAATTTTTATATTCACGGTTTGAAGTGTCCCACAAAATTGTACGTCTTTGGTAGAACGCGATGAGTTGGGGAACAATTTCGTTTCCCCACGTTAATGTCATTGACGGATACGGCGCATGCGCATTCACTTGTAAATATACCACGTGTTACTGACGAGCGGCGTAATGTCGCAGTGAGCTCGCTCGGGTACCGTGCGCATGGCAACGTTGCCACGGCACGTAGAAATGCCGCGCTATGTTGTGCGCGACGTCGCGGAACAGTGAACGACGTTGCAACGTCACGTAGACTCTATGCCGCGCGTGCTGTTGAGGGACAATTTGTTCCTTAGTGAATACATGGTTTAAGGCAACCCAATTAAAATAGACCCAGAAGTGCTACTTGTCAGCCAAATATTCAAAGCAAGTGTAATGTACTGATTAATTTATGAAAATATCAAAGTTTATATAAATCATTTTGATGAATTTAACAACGACCGGTTCCGATTCCACTGAATCTTTAAACAGAACAGACTCACACTAACCGATCCATATAATAAGGTGTGATGAGAGGGGAGAGGGGAGGAGGTAACGATATTGAAATAGAATATTAATTAAAATAACGCGCTATTTGTTAAATTTAGTTAATTGTTTTTAATTGTTCGAAGAATATTTTTTCTTCTGAAAGAAGGCTTGAACTTTGTGGTGACATTATTATTAAAATAAAACACAAATCACTTTGTTTTCACCACTTTATTAGATTATACAATCTACATGTTTGAGAACAATGTTCTCTCCTTCAGGATCGTTTGTGTACTAAAAATTGAAAAAGTTAAACCCTGCAAGTGTGTTACGGTGAAGAGGATGACGAGGGGTGGATGAAGGGAAAGGGGGTTGGAAGTGTTAATTATTAGGAATGTCATCTGAAGGGGATGGAATTTTAAGTGAAAAAATATTCAATAGTGGGTTGTGCACAAATTTAGTCTGAGTGTTTATTATATTTGAATTAATATTAATATTTTTCCTTATTTCAAGTATTTCTTCGCACTTATAAAGTCCTCTACAATTCTCTTGTCAGACCTCAGGTTGAATATAACTCGACCATTTGGTCGCCTCACTATGTTAATCATTCAACGGCTGTTGAACGAAATATTAAAAAATCTTGAGATTTATTAATTACAAATTAAATATACGCCTGGAAGATATCAATTATGAATATCTCCTTACTTATTTACAACTATTAAACTTGTTTGTGAGACGTAATGTGACAGACCTAATATTTCTTTATAGGATCATAAATTGCATGATTGATTGCCCCCAGATTGTTAGTTTGATCGACTTATATGCCCCATCGAGGTCATCAAGACACAGTGCATTATTCTATTATAGTGGAAGTGTCAGAACTAATGAATTAGCAAACTCTGTAATTCCCAGATTACAACATTCAGAGGCGGCTGAAATTTTTGCTGATAATATAACTGAGTATAGGACAAAGCTGATACAATTCTTTACATCTCAACGAAATAGAAATGGATAATGAATTTTTCTGTATTATTATTTTACCTTTTAACTATTATTATTTGTACCTTTAACTGTATTAATATTTTATTTGTCTTATGTTTTTCTGTATTAGTATTTTACCTTTTAACTATTATTATTTGTACCTTTTAACTGTATTTTTTAAAATTTATATTCTGTATATTTGTAAAAGCCCATAAGGGCGTTAAATAAATAAATTTCTAGATTATTAATATTATTAATTATTAATTAACTTACATTTTACTAAAGCTGTTACATTTTACTAAAACTTACATTTTACTAAAACTGCTACACTTTACTAAAACTGTTATATTTTACTAAAACTGTTACATTTTACTAAAACTGTTACATTTTACTAAAACTTACATTTTACTAAAAACTACTTCATAAACTAATACGAAAAAAATTTAAACCTGTATTAATTTACTGAAGAAACTACAAAAATGTAAATGCACTTATGGATTCACGATATACGTACCTGAGGACTCCAGTGCTGATTGCGGTTAGGAACGTGCTCACTCCATTCCAGTTATCGATCCATCTCGGCAGGGGTTCGTACATGGACGAAACCACTGAAAAAACAAAATGTTTACCATTGTTCCAGATGAAGAACACGCACAACCCTCTTGAATTATAAATAACGTGAATATTTATTCTACCCTTATACGAGGGTGAATTAACATGCTCCGCTCCTTGCCCATTTAGGGTTGAGGAACCAAGGTGATTATACCATTGTGTCCGGACAATTGCGCATCGATACTAACGCACTATAAAAAGTAATTAAGAGCGTTTCACAAAGTTAAAAAGTAAATCTATACCTAAAAAACTCAGTGTCTGTCTGCCAGTTCTCTACCGTTTGACAAGTCTGAGAAAAATTTGCATTTTTTTTTTAGGAACCTGTATTTTCCTCACATTTACGCCACTCTCTCCTACATATATTTTCATTAAACATACTATATCCCTTTGGGTTATGGCCCTGTGGGCATTGTTAGAGGGATATTTATAATTAGTGTATATTAAAGATATCTCACAGAGACGAAACTGTATTAATTATGGGAAAGTAGGTATAGATGTCATTTGGGTGTACACAGGACTTATGACCTGTCTTTTTATGGTTGGCTTAAGTGATCACTTTACACAATTGTAACATTCGCCATTTCCACCCATGATATATATATATATATGAATAAGCATGATATATATATACCATGCTTATTCATTTTTTGGAAGTTGTATATATGTTCAAATTGCGTGGAAAGCTTTCATATATGAGTTGTAAGCGCCTTTTCCATGCGGCCTGTACAAAGCCATTTTCATTCCCCTAAATCCCCACAGATGTCGCTAATGAGAAAATCTACATTGATTTCTGCATTGAGATATTTATATTTAATGAGTATGACTGCTTTTAAAAGGCTCTCACTGCACACCAGTACCCTGAATGTTTCATATTAATTTTTGTTAAATGATTTTTATTATAAAAATATAAACCTAATAGAATATTATATTAGGTCCTTACATATGAAATTGGCGTTTAGTATGGGAGGAACATAAAGCCGATTTTTTTTATTATAATATATTTATTTAATCAAAGTATGTACCATTGCTATCTATGCACTTTTGCCATATCATCGGTAGTTCATCGATTCCTTTACTAAAAAAAACATTCGGACGGGAATCAATAAAATCTTTGAAGGCGGTTTGGACTGCCCCATCGGAGTTGAATTTTTTCCTTTGCAAGAAGTTATCCAAATTTCGAAAAAAATGGTAATCTGTTGGGGCAAGGTCCGGAGAGTACGGTGGATGTCTTAGACATTCCAATTGAAGCTCCTCTAATTTGGTAGCCGTCTGTTGTGCAGTGTGTGGTCTAGCGTTATCATAAAGCAGCAATGGCCTAGAGCGATTAACCAGCCTCGGTTGTTTAGCAGCTAGCTTTTCCATCATGGTTTGCAGTTGCTGACAATAGACATCTGCCGTAATCGTCTGGCCAGATTTAAGAAAGCTGTAGTGAACGACACCAGCACTAGTCCACCAAACGCTCACAAGTAACTTTTTTGGAGTCAATTTCGCTTGGGGCATGGTTTGGCTGGTTCGGCAGGGTTCAGCCATTGCGATGAGCGCTTCCGATTATCGTACAGGATCCACTTTTCATCACAGGTAATGATTCGATTTAAAATCCCTTCATTATTGTGCCGGTTGAGTAATGCAACGCAGCAGTCAACGCGCGTTTGTTGATTTGATTCACTCAATTCGTGAGGTACCCACCTTTCAAGCTTTTTCACCTTACCAAGTTGCTTCAAGTGGATTAAAACAGTTTTATCACTAACACCGCAGCCTGCAGCTAACTCGGATGTGGTTTGCGATGGATCAGCTTCCACAATAGCCTTCAATTCTTCATTATCAACTTTGGTCTCCGGCCGTCCACGGGGCTTGTTCTGCAGGTCGAAATTTCCAGAACGAAAACGTTGGAACCAAAAACGCACTGTGTTTTCTTTTGCGGCACCGTCGCCATACACATCATTAATCCTTCGAGCCGTTTCTGCAGTACTGGTGCCACGGTGGAACTCGTACTCGTAAATAACGCGATATTTCAAGTTTTTCATTTTGTAAACTGAGTGACGCAAAGAAAAAAACAATTGAGGAAAAAACAAATGAATTATAATTTTCAAAACAAAAATACATGAGTAAATAGCTGTATAAATTTCGATTTGGAATTCCTAACCAAAGAGAAGATATTTGAGATCAAATTTGCCAGTACGGCAAAACGCCAATTTCATATGTAAGGACCTAATATATAAAGGATATTAATTCTTTCTGAATATAACGCACATATTTTTTTAATTTCATCTCTATTATATTAATCTATAAGACGAATATTAACAGTTTCGATCATTATAAGTTAGCATAATAGCATAGTATAGGTTTGCGCTGGCCCCACCGCCTATAGAGTCTTAAAAATATAGTTTAAGCTTGTATCGCGGCCGTCAGCGATGATGGTCAATTTATTTTAAACAGCAGCAATTTAGAATAATTTTACTTTTATTATTTGAATTTTGTTAAACCTGTGAGAAGGCGAATTCATTTTTATTTAAATGAATAAATGTTATTTTATTGTCAACTGACATTTCGATTTTTCTTACAATATACCTCTTCCACAAAGCAATGTGTATCATGTGTAGTATTCTAGCTATATAGAGTACAATTTTGGATTTTATTTAATCAACAAACCCATATTCTCATTGCAATACCGTCTGGCGGTCGGAGCTTGATGTGCATGTAAGTCCGAGGAGCATTTATTTAGTAAACGAAATGGCTTGTCGGTAGGCAACGTCATATTGGCGCCCAACGTGGGGCTTGATTATGTATGAAATTTATTAATTTCTAATCCTTAATGATTAATATATATATCTATATCTATATATTATATATATAGATATAATACGAAATAAATAAATGAACTAAAGAGAAACACAAATATCAAATAATAAAACTGAAAAATTAAATGCTGGAACCTGGATTCGAACCACGGACCTCTGTGTTTCGCGCACAGCGTGTTACCAATTTCACTATCCCAGCGACTTAACAAGTCGTCAATATGTGATAGTTATATGTTTCTCTTTGAATTACTAATTCACTTATTTATATTATTCCATTTTTATTCGGGAAGTAATCGACTGTTTTACGAGAATATCAAACGAAGCTTTGACGTCTTCTCGCTAGTCGATTTCCGAACAATGGAAGTATTCTTTGCTAAACTGCAAATAGAGTATAAATATTATTAAACATATTTTTCATTTATTTAAGGAACGAGTCCCGTAATATTTTAATACGAAATAAATAAATGAAATAAAGAGAAACACACAAATATCAAATAATAAAACTGAAAAATTAAATGCTGGAACCTGGATTCGAACCACGGACCTCTGTGTTTCGCGCACAGCGTGTTACCAATTTCACTATCCCAGCGACTTAACAAGTCGTCAATATGTGATAGTTATATGTTTCTCTTTCGATTATTTAATATATATATATATATATAATATATATTATATATTATAATATATATATCTCTCTCTCTCTCTCTCTCGCTCCCTGTCCTCTCTCCCTCCCCCCCCCCCCCCTTTCCCCCCCCCCCTTCCCTCCCCCCCCCTTTACGTGTGATCGCAAGTTTATTTTTGGACATAAATGTAAGGAATCTTCGCGGAAATCCAGTAATTTGAACTGGAGCGAGCGGTCTTCTACACGGTAAATATGGCATGTATATTTTTGGAATTAAAATTAGGTTTATTTATTGAATACCATTGAATATTTTGATCTGAGATCGAAGTGAGTGTGAAATAGAGATGTTGGTAATACAAACCTATAGATGGCCTGAATATACCAAGTGGTAGCCCTACAGCGTCGGTCCTCAAGTAGTCTTCTGCGAGGCCCTTCGTGAATGCGTAGGTGTTGGGCCATTTTCCGATCAAACTGAAATTTTAAAAAGCCTTTGAACTCAGCTAAAAGCCACGAGTAAGTCATATTTATTATGTCATCTATTTTGTGTCGTTAATGTTAGATCACTGGGCGTTTTTGAAAGGAAAATATTGAAGCAAATCTTTAGACCGGTTCTAGATTATGGACTTCAGCATAGGTTCTGCAACAATGAGCTCTATGCGATGCTTAAAGAGCCCAGCGGCACTAAATATGTAACATTGGATAGTCTTTGGGGGTAGCATCATATGGAGAGAATGACTTAACAACAAACACCAAAGTCCCTGCTTAATACAAGCTTAGGAAGACTAAAATTAAGGTGGAGTGACAGTGTAGATACTCAAAGGTATATCTGCCTTGGAGATCCCAATACGGAGAGAGCTGACGCAAGATGGATATGAGTGGGAGAAGACCCGTGAGAAGGTCATGATCCACCAGAAGTCGTAGAATTATCAGTGATGATGATGACGCTACTGTTAGATATAATTTCTACAGGGTATAGGTCTTACCATTTAATAAATACAATCGTATTAGTATGTGTAAGCCGTGCGTACGACGCACTTTGTTTCTTTGTGTTGATACTGTCGGTGTTTCATTCACCGAGGGTACAAACACCAACACAACGAAACAGTATGCTTCGTACGTACGGCTTAGGGCCGGTTGTTTCAAGTTGGATTAAAGTGAAAGTTCGTTTAAAGCATAGATTTTTGCGTTCTCTACCAATCAAACGATCCGTTTCCGTAAAAATCTATGCTTTAAACGAACTTCTTTTATTTCAATCCAACTTGAAGCAACCGGGCCTTACACATTTAATTCGATTATCTTTCTTAAATGAATTAATTAAATTAATTAAATTACAGGTTGAATTAAAATAGGACTGACAGAAAAGAGTGTTAGTCACTTTTATGACAAAATATAAGTTTAAACGAACACAAGTAATAAAAATCCTTCAATTTTGAAATTTACACATGCGGACACACACGACGACTTGACTGGAGCGAAAAAATAAAGTATTATTATATTTTCTAACTGTGTAAGAATATTAACGATTGATTTATGTTATTTGAACTTATTAATAACGTGCCATTTGTGGGGTATAAAAGCAAAGGCAGCAATATAAAAAATAACTGATTAGAGTTATCGAGGATTACTAATGTACTGAATTCGAGGTTTTATAGAAAACATGCCTATACATTTATAAGATACATGATTTTGATAGAGATAGACAGGTAGATAGGTACATAAAATATAGAATTCAGTACATTTTAAATGAGTAATTTTCGGTGACTACATTCAAATTTTATTTTTACTTCCTTTCTTTTAACGCGTGGCGTCTGCTTGCTTGCCGGCTTGCCGGGTGAAAAAACTTTGGATCAATTTTTAACCCTTTTCCCGTGATCCAATCGAGTTGAAACTTGGCAAGTAGACTCGTGGCGACGATCAAGAAGATCTATCAAATTTTCGTTAAAAAAAATAATAATTATAGTATAATTTCGGATTTTTAGAAATTTTATTGGTTTTTTCAAATTGGTATCATTAGAAAAGTTTCATTACTAGCATAGTGGCCCGATAACGTCGCGGAATATTTTATAAATTTGAATTACTCCGTCGGTATTCATAATAGGTACTTCACTACGAATGTCGAAAATCTAAATTGACTGACAAATGTTTTTAGAATTTAATCTTCAAAGCATGAAGTGTCTTATCAAAGATCAAAACATCTGACATTTTTGAAATATATTAAATTACTGTAAGTTTAGTGTTATGTTATATGTTTTAATTCGTCTTTAATTGTTGTTATATTTTACAAAGAAAGGAAGTATAATAAAAACTTGGTACTTACTTTTTTTATTTTTTGGATATTGCTGTGTTTGATTTTATACCCCACACATACAATTAAGTAAATTACTTAACTGTTATATATTTTTTAATATCCACAATTTGTTTGGGTTAGGTCATAAATGCTGCTCAGCTACAGCTCTACCTCGTAAGCCCGGCTATTGCGAGTTTACCATCTCAGGCAGTAACTAATGTGCACTCACTTTGGGGTGATGGCTTTCACTATGGTAGGGTCCATTCCTTCGACGAAGTCCAGCAACTTTATGGGGTCCATGGGGCCATCGTAGAACCTCTCCTCCAGTTCCGTTGAGTGGCATTTCGAGAAGGCAGTTGATACGTGAACGAATGACTGAAAAATTATGGACATTAATATGCTGTTTGGTATCCAACCTCTCAAGAAATTAGAATAATTTATAATTTATTTATTTAACGCCCTAATGGGCTTTTACAAAATATAAAATAAAAAAAATCACACAAAACAGATTTAATTAAGAAGATTCAAGTACAAGGTTACAGTTACAAGTAATAATTACAAAATACAGATAGTTATAAAGATTACAGTACATTAAGAGAGTTACATATAATTAATTTTAGTAAATTAAAAACAAAAGTGAAAAGGAGAAGTTTAAACAGGAAGGAGAAAAAGAAAAATTTATTTATCCATGTAAAGAATTGTTTCAATTTAGTCCTTTACACAGTTATACTATCAGCAAAAATGTCGAGCACATATGCTAATATATATTGAATGAGCCAAAACTACAAAATCTTCTATAATTCATCTTAATTAATTAATAAACCCGCAGTGGAAAAATCTAGTAATTGAGTTCTCAGAACATATACGTATAAAAATATTGATAATGGATACCGAAACTCGACATCAATTCTCACTTAAGCATGAAGCAGCCATTTTGTCACGTGACACATTCTTGGGAGCTGATTGATTGAAGTGTATATTGCTATTTTTGCTTTTAACAGTGATTTGGAAACACGAGTTTGGAAGGGACAGAGCTATATTTTTTATATAATATCAAATTCTCGCTTCTTGCGAATATTCAAGATTGCCAAGTCTTATACTGGTTATAGAAACATCGACCGGTGTTATCTACAAGTAAATTCTCTCTGCCGCGATGCGCGGTGCCAGAGAGAGGTATGGTAGAGAAAGTACGGAAGAGAGATGAAACACGCAAGCAGATACGTTCTAATAATTGAGAACATTCGATAGTTCCATTTATGGTTTTGTGTAAAATGACATATGTTATGCCAGAGGATCAAGAAGTATTCTCTTTCTACCGATACTTCAATTTTATTTGAATAAAGACGATTTAAATGACAAAGTAAAAAAATCACGCACAGTGCGCATGCGTACCGGCTAAACGAGAATTTCGGCTTAAACCAACTACAATCCAAGCTGATCGTGCGATCAAGAAATAGAAAATAAATAATAATTTCAACGCCCGAAGCGTAAGCAATTTTCGTACCAGCATTTTCAAACTTGTGTAGCTTGTTGTAATTATCATGACGCTCGCCTAGTAATCTGGTGGTTGGTGATTCGAGCCCCATTCCAGGACACCGGCAAGTTAGTCCTATTGTCGTAGCATAAGCCTTCAGCTCTTATTGAAAATAGTAAGAATATTGCAACACGTATTACGTATTCGGGTGTCTATTAAAAAAAACGTTACTTATAATAAAAATTGTGCTATTGGTTAAAAATTACTTGGAGAAACGCTATTTTGGCTGGTAGTTCGTGACTTCGTGGTGTGAAAATGTTCCTAAAATTTCACTCGCATTGCGCCAAATCTTCAAAAATAAAAACATTATCTGAGCTCTGAAACTTTATGTGTACACGGCTGGCTAGGAGAGACGAAAGTTGTGCAAAATCTCATCAAAATCTCTTCCATAGACGTGGGCAGTAAGACTTATTAAGAAGTAATCAATTCTAACTAACTAACTAACTAACCATCATGCCGTTTCCCTGCAGGGGTAGGCAGAGAGGATTGAACGCCACACTCTTCTATCCTGGCACACCACTTTTGCTTCGGCCACATTCATACATCTTCTCATACACGTTCTACGGTTGTTGCGGCATTTAACAGGGCCATCCTCAAATACTTGTAGTACCTGATCGTGCCAGGTCTTTCGCGGACGCCCTCTATTCCTGTTGCTTCAACATTCGCCTCATATATTTTCTTAACCATCCTTTCCTCGTTCATACGTTCCACATGACCAAACCATCTCAGCACTCCTTTCTTTATTCTATCTACCACACTACAGCTAGCATTGCATTCACTTCTAATTTGTTCATTCCTCACTCTATCGATCAAAGATTTTCCACACAAGCGTCTTAGTGACCGCATTTCCACCGCATTCAGTCTACTTTCACATTCCTCTTTTGCCAATTCCAGGCTTCACTTCCATACATAAGGGTTGGCACTAGAACGCCATTATGTACCGCTAGTCTTGCTTCTTTTGACAGATTCTTATTGGCCATAATTGCATTTAGTGCACCATTAACTTTATTTCCCGCAGTTACTCACCTTGTATTTCTTGTACTTCACCTTGTACTCACCTTGTATTTCTTGTACTTCACCTTGTACTTCACCTTGTATTTTTTCATACTCTGGTTTAAAAGATAAAAGATTTTTTGTTTGCAACATGCGACCATTCTACAATAATATAATTGAGATGTTAAATCGCCTTTTTACTAAGAAATTTAAATACGACATTTTTTGTTGGTTAATTATGCGTTGGCCTTTAGCCGATTTGCTTCGGTCTTTATGGCAGTAAATTATTTCGTCAATATTGAAGAAACAACGATTTTTTATATCACTTTTTAAAAATAATGTTGACAAAATACTGTGCGCACTTATAATAAAAAAATAAAAAGATGAATGATAAATATAAATATATCTATGACGCATGTGTCGATGACACCTATATAGGATTGGTGGTTATTGATTCTCACATATTGTATAAATTTTCTTCAATTTCTTAAATAAACGCCGTAGAAGTAACAGAATTTTAGTTAACTTAGTAAAAACCACTACCAGATTTAAGCCATGTATTCACTAGGGGACAAATCGCGAAACATTCCGCTCGACATGTCGCATCAACATCTACGCTCATGTTTAGGGGACAATGACGCGGTCATTTGACGTGTACACACCGGGACTCGCATATCTTGTCGCGGAAATGTCATCCGATGAGGTTATGGATGACAGCTGCGGTATCTCATTTGGCGAAAACGCGGTTCCGCGCAATTCGAAATGTTTTTTTGGGTCGCAATTTCAAATTAACGAGGTTTTACTGTAGTAAATTGAATATTATTAAAAACAAGGTCCTTTTTGCAAATAATTATTGTTTTCAGACGTCGCGGAAATATATCGCCCTATGAGATTATGATGACAGCCGCGTATCTGTTTATGTTAATGAGTTTATCGAAAAGTAAGAGGAGAAAAAAGAGGAGAATGCGAAATTATTTACTGCAAAAAGAAAGAAGGACGGACATTCTATGCGATCTTCGATCGATACAGCTCGAGGAATTGAGTTCGAGAAGAACGATTCGTTTCCCCGCTATTGTAATCTTGACAGATACAGCGCTATTGGCCTGTATTAACACTTGTAAAACATACCCACGTGGTTACTGAGCTCCAGCGGAATGTTGCAGTGAGTACGCTCGGGTACCGTGCGCATGGCAACGTTGCCACGGCACGTAGAAATGCCGCGCTATGTTGTGCGCGAGGTCGCGGAACAGTGCACGACGTTGCAACGTCACGTAGACTCTATGCCGCGCGTGCTGTTGAGGGACAATTTGTCCCCTAGTGAATACATGGCTTTAAGGTCTAACGGTTTCGAGACGCATCCGTCTCTTCGTCAGGACCAACACTACACTACTATACTCACAACACTATATTGTGTCGTGAATATAGAAGTATTGTGTACTTGAAATTTTTTAACATACTTAAAATACATTTTAATATCGTGATATGTATTTTATGTAAAACCCCTAGGGCCTACCCTTACTGTGAGGTGTCTCTGTTGTCAAGTACACACAAACTCCATCAAAATCCTCTCACTCTCTTTCCTATCGTTCTATTTTGATCTATTTCGGTTTTTCTGGTTTATATGGTACTAGCCGTGCTGTCGGCCACGCACGCGTAGTTTTTTTATTAACTTTTAGTCATATTTTATCAATTTGTGTATCATTCTTAACATATAGATACTTATCGTTACGGAACTTTTTGAGTTCTACAACTTCTCCGTATAAAGTATTTAAACATCTCTTACCGTTACGGCAGCGTTCGTAAAAAAACTCATCACTCGACCATTTTTTCGTCGACTTTACTTGTAAAATAGGTCACCACGAAGTGACCCTTATTTTGACGGAATAATATATGTCTACCCTGAAAGTCCATTCTAAATATTTATGAAAGAATTTTTGAAATCGGATGAGTAGTTTCGAAAATTACCTCCTACATACAAACTTAATATAAACTTACAAATTTTACCTCTTTATATATTAGTTTAGATATAGATTTTTTTTATTTTTTTTTTTACAAGCGTTTTACAAAATATAAGTCAGAAATATTGAAAAAAAATGCAAACTTTGATGTCGCATATATCCGTAACTATTGATATTAGGTCATAATAGCTGGAACATTTTCGATTCATAATCAAGGAAAGAATATAGCCCTGCGAGGTTATTAATGTTTTACAAATAACCCTGTATAGTGTGGTTCTAAATAGTATCCTTGGAAAAATGTAAACATACGAAAAAATATTATGAAATAAAAGTACCTAGTTAGTATTGAAATATTACTTTTACCTTCAAGTCCTTCATTTCCTTGGCTATTTCTACGATTTCCTTGGTGGCTCTGACGTTAATTGTGAGGGCAAAGGGCAGAGGCTCTGTAAATTTCACCGTAGCGGCCACGTGGAAAACCACGTTCACCTGAAAATATATAAGGTATATAGAAGAATATGGTTTTTATATAAAAGAACACGTGTAATACATTACTCCTGCATAGGATCGGATAAGAACTTAAACAAAACTCATTAAGGGGGAATAGACAGTTTGTTCCTTTCCCACGAATCGATGAAGATACCTGTACAATTATTTGATTTGTTCAATTTATTTTGCATGATAGTGTGCATATTCCCCCAATGAACCAATGGGTTCTCATTTATTATAGAATTGACTTTGTGATTGAGTTTGGTCTCTTTTGACTGCTTGTTATATAGTATTGTTTACTTGTCTTCTTATTCTATATATTGTATTATTAATTAAGACTTTCATATATTAGATTTTCTTTTCTTTCTTTCTCATTGTTATTTAATTAGATTACACTACCTATACCTATGATTGTAAGTGGTTATAGTGGCATCCCTTTGTTGATTACGCGCCGGGCAATACGGCGCCGCGCTACATGCAGGTAGCTGCCAGCCGGGGTCTTTCATAAAATAAACTTTAGAAATATTTTCATTATGTTCGTGAAGAGTGCTCGATGATATGGGAATTCAAAGCAAGGTGGAGGACTTATGTTATGGACCTAGAAGGGAGGATTTTATGTAAGTTGAAAAATTTCGCGATTTATTCATTGCTCAATTTTCAAACACGTTTTACTCGAAACCACGTTTTAAAAATCGGTGACCAAAATATCTCGGCAATCGCTGATTCGATTAGCTTGAAATATCTAGTGGTTATTTTATTCATAATTATCTAGTCTTTGTCGTAGGATTTATTTAAGCGACGTAGTTTTTTTTATCGGTATAAAAAACACGAATTTTTCCCTTAAAAAGGCTATTTTAAATGCAACGCTCGCCATTTTGTCAAAAAACGATATTTTAAAAAAATCCTACGTCAAAAACTAAATTATAGTGTTTATTTTGATAATCTTTTTATTTTGTTTACATTGCACGAGCATTCAACTGTAAGTGACCTGAGACACGAATGTACCCCTATTTAAAAAGATCTTAGTGTATACTATAGATATCTCACAAAGACGAAACTGTATTAATTATGGGAAAGTAGGTATAGAAGTCATTTGGGTGTAACAGGACTTATGACCTGTCTTTTTATGGTTGGCTTAAGTGATCACTTTACACAATTGTAACATTCGCCATTTCCACCCATGATAGAATATACCATGCTTATTCATTTTTTGGAAGTTGTATATATGTTCAAATTGCGTGAAAAGCTTTCATATATGAGTTGTAAGCGCCTTTTCCATGCGGCCTGTACAAAGCCATTTTCATTCCCCTAAATCCCCACAGATGTCGCTAATGAGAAAATCTACATTGATTTTTTACGGAATTTTGGGAGCAATATACTTTATTGTGTGTAATGAAATTCATCCGAATACTTGCATTACACTAGGATACGCCAGGAAATATTATTTCCAATTTTTGTTAAAAAGATCTCTTACCTCGGTGATGAGGGTAGTTCTGTCCGCCTCGGATAGTCCCAGGCCTGGAAGAGAGCAATCTCCTCCGATTGGTTTTATCTTTGCCATGTAACCAGGCACGTCTTTCCTCACGCGCACGAAAGCCTTAAAACAAATTGAAAATATTATGGTACGTGTCTTCTGGGGTATTATGCCTTGTTTTTACGACCTTCCTGACAATCCAGAAGATTCTGAGCGGCCGTGAAAACCTTAGAACATTATTAAATTAAACACTAAATCGAATACTGATTTCGAAGAATTTCTACTTGGGGTAATCTCTGAGAAACGTGTTATTTTTAATACCAAAATGCACACCTCGACACATTTAATTTTATAATGCGTTCCAAAAATATTGCTAGATAATTTGTACAGCACCATTTTCGTAAAAATCACCTTGAGGGTGTTTTACATAACTCTTTCGTGCTGTTATTTATAAATGAATATTGTGCGATCTGTCGAATATCATTTTCAAAAAATGTGAATCTTTAGTATTTTTACTCCCTTTCTTTTAACTCGTGGCGTCAGATTGCTCGCTTGTCTGACGAAAAAACTTTGGATCGATTTTTAACCCTTTTCCCGTGATCCAATCGAGCTGAAACTTTGCAAGCAGACTGACTCGTGGCGACGATCAAGAAGATCTTTCAAATTTTCATTAAAAAAATTAATAATTATAGTATAACTTTGGATTTTTCAAGTTTTTAATGGTTTTTTCATACAACTCAGTAAGTTGTACGAAAATACTCCGACGCATCTGGTAGACACGAAACCCGAAAATGAGAAAGGGAGTATTGTAAAAACTTGGTTTTTATGGGTTAGTTTTTTTAAAGTTTTCTTTTAATGAAATTTAAAAATTTTTTTTTTTAATAAATATTATTATTAAGGTCTGCAAATTTGCGTCAAGCTTTTTTAAATATGACTTTGTCAAATAGTGGGCACACCACGTACAATCGAGTTATTTATGTATACGATTTTACTTACTCTTTCCCTATGGATTATTTGATGTTTTCGGTAAAGCCCATGTATATTTTACTCCCATGCATTTATCGTTAAATATTCCCCGGCTTATGTTATAAAATTCTACGTTTCGCTTAATTATCTAACCCGTTTTCTGTAAGAGATAAACTGAATTACTTTGAAAGTGCCTCTATTTAGTTGTCATTTTACTTAAACTCATTAGATTTTTACTTTAAATAATATATTATTTTAATGTATGGCCATTGATTTTAGGTTTCTTTGGCCATCGATGTAAATGCATTTTACATTTAAACCAAACCCACCCCAAATTTTCTATACGTACTTTTAAGGCCCCTGCATATAACAACGTCTCTCCCCCCTTTCTGCTGTTCGATCCAAATTTTGCAAAGTTACTATTTAGGACCCTGTGCAGAACACAGGCACCCTAGTCCCTGCTAATTTTCTTGATATTGTGTATTATATTGAATGCCACCCAAATTTTGCATGTCGTACACTAGGGTGAATATAACTTAAAATATAGTCACAACATTAAAGCCTCCAAGATATTTCTCCGACACTTACCTCAGAATTCAGGAGTTCTTGTACTCTGGTGTGCATGTCCTTTCCGTTCCTGTCTCTCACTAAGAGGTATATGTGTCCGATGTCAGGACACGACCAAAGCAACTTTTCTACCAAAACTGGAATAAAAAAACAAGAGATGTACTTTTTCCATATTTTATTTATTTTATTTTTTATTTTTTAATTTAAAGACTATCGACAGGTCAGAATGACCCTAATGGATAGTCATTTAGGACAAGGTACAGTACAGTTACAAGTTACAATAAAACATTAATACATTATACAATATAAGTATACAAGATGAACGAAGTTCACATTCTCCGCACGACATAATAGGCATGTAGGCTCCCAGGTCAACTAAGTCAGAAAATGTGTACCCGCGTTTTGTAGCTATAAAATTGTTGTTTAGGTTGATTTCCGAAGAATCCGTCTTACACGCTCAAACTATTTTCGGTCAGGAGCGATATAATTTCTCTCTTAAATTGAGGTTGTGTCATGTGAAATATGTCGATGCTGGGGTTACATGACGTGACCTCGTTGTACTGGTTTAGCATTCTAGGTAGAGGAGAAAATAACCTATGTTGGTGATGTAGACCTTTGTGTGAAATAGTGTTTGGGATCTCAGAGACCGGGCAGGTTTATTAATATCTATTTGCGAGAGTATTGAGGGCGAGTCTAGTTTGTTGTTTACTATTTTGTGGAGTGTCATAAGGTCTGTGATTTTTCGTCTTTTTCGTCTTTTATTCTCGGTGTCTGTGATTCTTCGTCTTCCATATGGTCAATACTACGAGTAAAATATGTGTACCTATGTATTTATCGGGGTTATGCAGTTCATACAAGTAAAGATTAATATAAATAATTAAATTTTGATTCCGACTAATCGCTTGCAACGTCAAGGCGATCTGCGATTTGCTTGTTTGCGCGCATCTTATTTGTTTGTTCAATCCGGATGAAAATTTTGCTGAACCTAACATTTCCCCACTGAAGCTGTATTATGTTCGGCCTGTCCTCGGGCTGTTATATTTCATTTCTTAATAACTACACAATACTTCTCTGCCTCGAACAAACCGGGAAAAGTTGTATGTCAGTCACGGAGGAGGAATTCTACGGACATAGGCACAGCATGCCTTTTTAATGGGTTTTTTTAAGTTTACTAATAAAATAATAGTTTAATACAACAACATATACCTTAATAAGTATCTACTTACTAAAAAACATAATAAATTAAAAATTTAAATTTTACCTAAATTTTATTCTCTCACTAAAATCATTCGTTTACAGCCATAGAATAATTTGAATAGTTAATTAAATGAATAAATTAATAGAATAAGAAACGCACCAATAAGTCAAAAATGGCTAGACACGATCTAGTATTAATAAAAATCGGCAAAATGAAACAGCAAGCACATAATTCAATCTCTATAAAAACACATTATGAATTTGATCACAATCATATTATGAAAAATACATCAGCAAATAGACAATATACGACAATAATTACAGCATATTCAAATATGACGTCATCAATTTTAAGAATTGCTGTAGGTTAAGTATCACTCGGAAAACAACACTTCGCTTTTGATTGGTGATTCGTGACCTCGTGTGTGAAAATATTTCATTCGCATTATGCGCGCTTTCATTTTTCACTTTCAGAGCGTCTAAAGAAGTTCAATAATATATTATGAACGGTGTGGTCCTGAAGGTGACCGAAGGAACAAAATATCTAGGACACATAATTACAAATAATCTAATGGACGACGACGATATTGACAGGCAAAGACGAGCTCTCAGTGTGAAAGCGAATATGCTGTGTAGAAGGTTTCGTCTTTGTAGCACCGCTGTAAAAAGAACGCTCTTCCTTGCCTTCTGTGCAACGTTATATACATGTGAACTCTGGACAAATTATAAAAAGAGCAGCATAGAAAGACTTCGCATACAATATAAAAACGCCTTTCGTATGATGTTTGGCCTTCCCAGATATTGCAGCGCTTCCGGTATGTTCACTGAGGGGCGTGTTCCCAACTTTGCAGCCCTCATAAGATCCAGGGTGGCAGGGATGAGGGAAAGGATATACAGCTCCGGAAATATCCTTATCCTGGAAGCCCGTCTTACTCCAGCATCCAGCATCGATGCACACTGGAGAAAGATACTGGCCCCGCATAATTGACTTGCCATCGCTCGCTAAAGCCGATATTTTACCATATATTTCTTTTGATTACTTTTAATACTTCTCTTCTATTTTATATGATTTTACTATTTCTCTTTTGTTTTATATAATATTTTTAATTTGTGTATTTTCTTTTATATGGAATGTGTGGGATTGCACGAACCTCCCCACATTCTGGAATAAAGCTATATTTATTATTATTATTTATTATTATTAATATTATTAATATTTAAAGCATTAACTTTGTGGTTAGACATTATAACAGAATGTTAGTAAACTTAGTAAACACCACTACCAGATTTAGGGTCTACCGGTTTTGAGACGTACCCGTCTCTTCGTCAGGACCAACACTTCACCAATATTTATCACATGCGTGTTAATCTTGTCAGAGACAAACATGCACTGATTAGCCTACTGAACATTCAGGAATCTACTCTCTCCCGGTACAGGAATCACTCTTTCTCGGTAGATTCCTGAATGTTCAGTAGGCTAATCAGTGCATGTTTGCCTCTGACAGATTAACACGCATGTGATCAATATTGGTGACATGGTTGGGGTGTATATTGTTGTGAATATAGTAGTTGGTCCTGATGAAGAGACGAGTACGTCTCGAAACCGGTAGACCCTAAATCTGGTAGTGGTTTTTACTAACTTAACTAACATTCTGTTGCTTCAATAATAGATATATATTTTCTAAATTCAAAAACACAACAAGAAGTCTGTAGATCTTTTACGGACCACAGCCAACTAAGGCAATGTAGAGAAAATGGAAGACGGACCACATAACCTGTACTCACGCTTTCCCAGGAAGCCCGTTCCCCCGGTGATGAAGACGTTCTTCCTCGAATAGAAGCTCTGTATCGGGGTCGTCTTCTTCTGCGTCATCGTGTGGAATCCAATTCGATCACTCGGTGAGGTTTCCTCGGCAACGGCGGCCATTGTTGTCCAATCTGAAAGCAATGCGCATATATTGTCATGTTTCATGGCTGCAGGAGGAATTAATGAAAACGCTGGAATGCTATACCGATTAATTAATTAAATAAACGTACAAAGTCTCTTCACACTATTAAATGTAACGCCAATATTGAATTGAACTGTTTCGCAAATTTATCACTCGTAAATAGGCACTTGTAATCGCTTCAACGCTTTATTCACTATTCACTGGAACAATCCATCCAATTTCAACACGTATTACTATTCGCTCCGGTTAATTCCGCTACGTAAGAACTTTTTCCAGAATATTCGCTCAATTATCGCACACGGGTAATTACTTCACTTAATAAACTGTCGCTTAGTTCACACGCCTGATGGCAACACTGTTTTTCACTTCGTGATTCGCCGCCAGGGCCGCTTCGCTAGAAACGTCAAAACAACAATGGCCCTTCGCGGTCTGGATCCGTTTATTTATAAGATACGGTTGGATTCTTCGAACCTTCGAGACTTTTATAGTGTTTTCTCTCAAGTTCTTGCAATGTTCCAGATGTTTCTGAAACTTTGGAGACGTCTCTCGAAAGCTGTAGATTACGCTAGGTTGTTCTGGAATTTTCGGTAGTATTGTGAACATTTCAACTCAATACTTTAAATTAAGTACAATATTTTAAATTAAGTGCCCAGCAAAATGGACCGCTGTGAATCTAGCGTACGCGTCGAGCGGCGTCGACCAATCAGGAGCTCGATGTGGTCACTACCAATTCCACCAATAGGAGGACCGATACAATCGACTTTGTCCTGGTTGCCCGCAAGCACGATCACTCTTCAGCGGATCGCCGTAGCTTGGGCACGCACTCCGCGACAACCCTTTTTTACATGTGTAGTTTTCTGGAATATTCTGCCATGTATACCTGATCTCTCCAGCTAGAGAGATCGGATATACAAAGAATAGAAGAAGATTCTGAATGGTCGTGAAAACCCTGAGAACATTTTTATTATATTTTGTATTCTGTAACTTTATGTCAATAAACCACCGTTTATAATTGTGGATGTAATATATAATGTAATGGTGCAAATATTAAAAATTAAACATGGATTAGTACCCAAATACTTTGGTGACAGGATGAAGCTGAATAAAAATTTTCATTCCCACAATACAAGAGGAAGCGACAACATAAGACTACCAAAGAAAAAGAAAAACACCTCACAAAATTGTATGATGTATAAAGGTTTAAAAATCTTCGATAGCCTGCCAAAGGAAATTCAAAACATGGAGAATATAAGGAGGTTTAAACTGGAGTGCAAAAATTTTATTATAAAAACTTTTAAATGATTAGATGGAATGCAATATATCTAAGTGAAATCATATATTAGCCCACACAACATTATGTGTGGAACTAAATAATTAATATAAATAAATAATTCGCCATCCTGTTTCTTTCTACACATCCTGCTACTGTTGTCACACCGCACAATACGTTAGAATGCCTTATGTGTCACGTACCAACACGACGCTGTATCGCTTGCGGGTGGGCATATTCTTTCATCTTATTTCTCATTATTTCACACACAAAACCCGCTAAAAGTTGCAATATAATAGTTGTTGAAGTCAAACTCTCCAGAACGACAGCGATCAAATCAAAAACCCAGTGCGTTCATTTGAAATGCTTGGTCCACACACGTCGATGACATTGGTTGCCTTTATTGTGGCATAAGTACCTCGACCAAACTCATATAAAGAAAAAACGTTAATTTCCTTTTTTTCCATGGCTGCAGACACAGCATTATCAGGGAAAAAACAAACGGCGCGAAAACAAATTAATAACTTATTTTGAAAGGGAAAGTCATACATAGCTTAAATATGACCTTCATTTGAATTTGGAATACCAACTTGGGTACAATCCAAGAACATGATCATTATAACAGGTCTTTCTGAAAGTAAGTATCTTCGATATCATTGCCTATACATTTTTAGGAAACATGAGTTTAGAACATCTATACCTAAAAAACTCAATGTCTGTCTGTCTGTTCCCTATACTAATTTACACCGTTTGTCCGATTCGACTCAAATTTTGCATATTTACGACCCGGCGGGTAACACAGGCGACATTTTCCCCTACTCTTTCCCCTCCCGCTGATATATTTTCGATGCAAATCTGTACCCTTTGACCGATCAGACTCAAAAGTTCGAAACTTATTCATTAGGACTCGGCGGGTAACATAGACGACATTTCCCCCCTAATATTGCATCCCTTTCCCTCCCCCTGATATATTTTCGATGCAAATCTATTATACCGTTTGACCGATCGGACTCAAAATTTGGAAACTTATTTTTAAGACCCGGCGGGTAACATAGGCAACATTTCCCCCTATTCTCTTACCCCTTCCCCACTCCTGAAATATTTCTATGCAAATCTATACAATTTGACGGATCGGACTCAAAATTTGGAAACTTATTTTTTAAGACTCGGCGGGTAACATAGGCAACATTTCCTCTCCATTCTCATACGCCTTCCCCTCCCCCTGACATATTTTCGATGCAAATCTGTACCCTTTGACCGATCAGACTCAAAAGTTCGAAACTTATTCATTAGGACTAGGCGGGTAACATAGACGACATTTCCCCTTTATTATTGTATCCCTTTCCTTCCCCCTGATATATTTTCGATGCAAATCTATACCGTTTGACCGATCGGACTCAAAATTTGGAAACTTATTTTTTAGGACCCGGTGGGTAACATATGTGACATTTCCCCCCTATTCGTCTATACCTTCCCTTACTCCTTTTATATTTTCGATGCAAATCTGTACCGTCTTGTACCGATATATATATATTAATATTTATATATATATATAGATATATATATATATAATATATATGTTAATCGAAGGCTTTTCACGGGTACATATGTGTTAGTTCTAACTTCTAGATGTTCAGAGAGATCTGTTCGAAACGTCGGCAGACGACGGCGTTCCTGAGGACCAGAATTTGACGCAGGGTACCCCCAAGTAGTTGAACTAACATATATATATATATTATAATATATATATATATATATATATATAAAGAAATAAATAAATGAAATTAAGAGAAACACACAAATATCAAATGATAAAACTGAAAAATTAATTTTTCAGTTTTATTATTTGATATTTGTGTGTTTCTCTCAATTTCATTTATTTATTTCTTAATAAATATTACGGGACTCGCTTCCATAAATAAATGAAAAATATAAATAACATATATATAATCAAAGCGGGAACAATACTTATTTCAGATATACGTTTTATTTCACAAAAATAAATCAAATATTTTATGATATCATGATATGACAGATGACAGAAGGTATTTGTATTTACATTCACCGTAGAAAAGACAAATAGAATTTACACCGAAAGTTTTGGGTGGAATTTGTAAAAAATAAAATTTCTGCGATGACGTGCGCGTAGTTTTCATCTGGCAAAGGACCTTTCGAAGAAGCACGCTGAATTTACTTGCAGTTTTTTCTCGACTTGACTATGTCTATGGAGCAAATTTCTTGGGCGAGATAAATGAAGAATCGACATGAAGTTGAGCACAGAAAAGTAGGAAATAAAACTTCTAGCCGTAGGACGAATTACGGCTACAATTTTAAATCGGAAAGAAAACAGATACGTTAAACAGAAACGTTTAACAGAAACATCAAAAATAAAACTTCTAGCCGTAGGACGAATTACGGCTAGAATTTTAAATCTAATTTTTCTTAAGATAAGGATTATTTAATTAATATTTTTTTCCCAGAATCTTTACTAATGCACAGCTTTTTTGCTTGTATGCGCTGCACGCCACTGCCATATATATTCCCTAGACATCCTATTCATCCCAGCCTTGTTTAAATGAAAACATTGTTTTAATTAAAAAATGCAAAACAATTGAGTATTTGTTTTCCCCCACACACTTATTTTCAACTTAACCCTTCATCCGTGCAACGCCGGGTACGAACAGCTAGTAGATATATAAAATCTAAAATTCAGTACATTTTAAATTAGTAATCCTCGGTGGCTGCATTTTTTTTTTTTGCTTTTATATCCCACATATGTGCTGTAGTAATACTTATTAGTTTTCTAAAAAATCTAAATAGATATTTAAAAAAAAATCATAGTTCTTTATTCAAAAAGTTTAAATTTTATTTAATAACAATTTTGAAATCGTATTAATTTTGAAAACGGAATGAGATAAGTTGTTGGATAGGAAATTACCAGTTGTTCAGGAAACGAACTAAGAAGTACATGATATTCACAACTGTTCCGAATGTACCAACTGAGACATCTGTCGAAAAATTTTCCAGCATATTTTAAATAAAAAAATATCTAGACAGCATTTGACTGAAGATCAAAAAAATGCTAGTGATCCAATTAGAAAGACCGTTATTTATGTAGTGGACATGCAAAAAGTGATATCATTGTAAAAATTATGAATAAAAGATTTATTTTTCTCAAGAAAACTTGAAATGTTTAATGAAACATTTGCACAACCGGGAATAAATAAACCTATAGTTTGTTTACTTTGGCAAGAAGGTGAAAACCTTATGAAATAACTTTCACGAAAATACAATTACTAATCAACCTCTACAGTCAATGCCTCGAGGAATATCAAAGGATTTTAGGAGGAAGAAGGATTTTATGAACCTTTTTTGATAATATGAAAATTTTACTGCGTACCTACCTTTTTTGAAAAATATAAGTGAACGATAATACCTACTATCCAGGATGACCTTAATATGTAGAATATAATATACTTGTATCATTATATGGATATGTATGTATATACAATTCTGATAATTCGCAGTGACAAGAATGGGTGTATAATATATATTACATATAAAATTATACATAAAAGGTTTTCAGTTATTTTTCAATCTTTTGATATTAGTTTCTCCGCAGACCGTTCTTCTGGCTGAAAAATATTGGAAGTAAAAATTAACACACTTTCCCTCATTCGATCATAAATACCTACATACTTGGTGTTGTAAATCGAATTGTTATTTTGCTTTATATATATTTAACTGCAATATAAACATAATAAAAGTAATTCCACGTACGTTCCCTTTTTACTTTATGTAATAATTTATAATTACGTTTTTAAGATTTTCAAATATTGTTGTCGTTTTTTTGTAATTGCTATTATAAAAAAAAGATTTTGTTTCATTTTGTAAAATAAAAAAATCAAACCATAAATGTATGTCTTTTATTGATATTTTTCATGATTTTTTCATTGTATCGACCAACTAAACACTAAAACTAAAATAATAACGTACGCATTATACTTCAAATAATGTTCCGACAAAACACATTTTGGCCTTATTTAGGTATACACATGTAAATTTTTAATTTACAGTCTTCCAATAATTTATTAAAGAAAGAAACAGCTATCATACGAATGTTATTTCAAGTTTCTAGGCCTACCCGTTTAGATTTCTGAACCTATTTAAAAACAAAAACTTAAAACGCGATTTACTGAAAACTCACTTTTTGAGGTTACAGCGTTAAGTCTTTCGAAGGCAGCGCACATACACAGTATAAAATAAAATTACGGGTTACAGTTAGTAGGTATGTTAATAAAATACCCTTTTAAAAACAAGACATTAAAAAAGAACCTAATTCATTTTTAAAAGTTCTTGGTAATTAAATGTCATACTCACACGAATCTCCGACAATATTTGAATGAAAAAGTTGAAGAAATATTTCTTATTTGACTGTAACCTACAGACACGGCACGGCAGTTCAGTGTAAGGGCCGCCAGCTGGTAGTGCTCTGAGTGCCGAAGCCTATCTGGAGGCATACATAGTGCGTACGCACATACTCAGAGTTCAAACTCGAAATTTAACAATGCGCAAGAAGTCAGTAATTTTAAGTCAGTTTTTATATTTGTTTATCGAATTAAATATCACTGTTAATGAGTTTTTTTTCGCACGCGACCTCTGCC
The DNA here is from genome assembly GCA_016648135.1 of Agrypnia vestita. NCBI lineage: Eukaryota > Metazoa > Arthropoda > Insecta > Trichoptera > Phryganeidae > Agrypnia > Agrypnia vestita. Next base: position 31,247 of record JADDOH010009872.1, read on the forward strand.
GGTTCGCGAAACATGAATCGACTGATTTTTCCACATTTTCAGTGATTATGGTTTCTCCGAGAAATCTTTTAGAATATCCGATAGACTTCGGTAGGTAATGTGTAGTTACTGTTGTTTTAGTCTCTCGCGATAGTACCTACAAATATATTCAAACATTAGAAAGACATACAGAAAAATCTAATCCACTATCTCAATGGGATTCGAACCACGGATCTCCTCCGTTCCGGGGCCGGCGCTTTATCCAATTAAGCTGTAGAAGCCTTGTATATTTCCGTGAATATATCGACCTTATATGTAAGTCTCATTTTATTAATTGATTAACCATTATTTGTTCATTTTTAGAGCAATCCGCTTTTTTGATACGGGAGTTACAAATTACTTTGCAATACTACCGCTAGATGGACGCCAGAATTTAATTAATTAACCTTTTAAGTCAATTAATTTTTGGACACATTTCAAACAACATACATATATTATACTCAAGAAAACATTCTTATTTGTGAAGTTGCAATTTTTCAGAACAAAGCTTTGTGAAATTTAAAACCAAATTAATTAATCAAGACGTACAGAAAAATCTAATCCAATCTAAAAAATATTTGGCTACTACCGGGATTCGAACCACGGATCTCCTCCATTCCGGGACCGGCGCTTTATCCAATTAAGCTGTAGAAGCCTTGTATATTTCCGTGAATATATCGACATTATAAATTTCTTCTGTATGTCTTTCTAATTGATTCATTAATTTGGTTTTTAATTTCACAGAACTTTGTTCTGAAATATTGCAACTTCACAAATAAGAATGTGTTCTTGAATATAATATTCAGACTGTTCATATTTGTAAAAATTTTCACACATTTCCACGTCGATGAAATTTTATCCTTTATTTTCGTCTCTAAGAATTTTTTTGCACATTTTTCTGTCTATGAATGTTTTTATATATTTTTTCTCTATGAAAATTCTCGCACATTATCCATACCAGTAAAATTTTTAATCTCGGTTTACATTTTGCACACTCTCATTACAAAGAAAATTTTCTCATTTTCATAGGAATGGAAATTTTCATCTCTGAAAACAATTTTATCCCAGTGAAAATTCTTACATAATTTCATGTCTATTAACATTTCTCATATTTTCATTTTTATGGCTATTAATATTTTCACACATTTTGGTATATTTTAATATTTTTACACACTTTCATGTCTATGAAAATTTTCATGTCTAATTATTAAATATTTCAATATTTAAAGCATTAACATTGTGGTTAGACATTATAACAGAGTGTTATTCAAATTAGTATAAACCACTACCAGATTTTAGGTTAATAAATAATGGATATATTATAAAATTAATTTAAAACCTATTAAATCGAAAATTAAAACAAAAATTACTAAAACTATGTTTATATCTATCTACAAAAGATTGCAATAATAACAATAATCATTATAAATCAAGAAGAATTTTATTTATAGATAAATTAACTAATACTATATCTAAACCTTTACCTATAAACATTAAACCAGCCTTTTTTACAAATAATAACATTGAAAAAATAAATTTTATCTTTATTAACAATAAAGATAAAAATAATATATTAGACAACTCAGGAATCTACCAATTAACATGTAGATCGTGTCCATCACATTATATTGGAATGAATTTCAATATGAGAATCAATGAATATATGAGTTATCTTAACAATAACAATTTTTCTGAATTCGCAAATCACCTCCTAGAAAATAATCATAAATTTGACTTAGAAATAGGGCCAAATATATTAAATACCAATAATAAAGATTTAAAATTAAATAATTTTTTTACAACAAGGGAGCGGTGAATAATAAAGCACATCTAATAAATAACCAAATTAATTTTTCATACAATTCTTTGTTCAATTTAACTTTCACAAAATATTTGGTAACACCCAAATTAGACTCCGCCCCCTCTCACTCCCTTTCCCCCGTAGATTCCTGATCGTTCTGTAGGCAATTTAGTGCATGCTGGTCTTTAAAAAGGTTTATACGCATGTGATAAATATTGGTGAAAGGTTAACAGTACTATGGTTGTGGTGTATAGTGTTGTGAACATAGTAGTGTAGTGTTGGTCCTGACGAAGAGACGGGTACGTCTCGAAACCGGTAGACCTAAAATCTGGTAGTGGTTTTTGTCCATCAACATTTTCATACGTTTCCATCTCTATGTCTATCAACCTTTTCAAATATTATAAAATAATATAACCTTTTTTTGCATTGACGTAGAAATAGGAATAGAATAAGATTACCAAATAAGAAAAAAAAGTATAAACACAGAAACATAGAGGTGTAAAAATATATGATGAGATGCCGAAATATATAAATAAGATGAATGAATTAAAATTAAAGTAAAAATAGTATAGAATTGTAGAGCATAAGATGTATTATTTATAATATTATAGATTGTACCTTAGATGTAATTACATGCAAATATAAATATGTAGGTTATTGTGGATAGTACATTAGTAATAGATTTTAGAATGTAAAGTAAGTAAAATACTAGTTCATATACAAGTTGTAATATTTATTATATTCAGAAATAAATAAACCCAAAAAAAGAGAATGTTATAAAGATACTTAGATAAAGCTCAGTGATAAGGATAAAGTGAGTATAAGCAAAAGTAAACAGTATTATAATTTATATAAATTAACTTTGTAAAAACCACTTATTTATTGAAAAAAAATTCAACATGTTTTCTTTTAATACTAATAATAAATTTAAAAAATACATATTAAATAATAAAGATAAGGATAATTTTTAAAAAAATTGGGTGTTTATAAATTCAATTATGATTATTTTTATATAGGAAAAACATGTAGAAATTTTGAAATTAGAGTTAAGGAACACTTAAGGTGTTTAAATATTAATAATTATTCCGAATTTGCTAACCATCTTTTGGCTATGGATAATTCTTTTGATATTAATAAGGGTTTACAAATTTTATATACAAATTATACAGAATCACAATTTGATAAATTAGAAATTTTGGAAATAAGAAAGAGTGTAAATAGTAAATTGAATGTTATAAATAATCAGGTCCTTTTTGTAAATAGTTATCTTTTAAATTTATTTTTATGTTAAGTAGGTACTTTATATTATCATTTTCCATATTATAACTTTTTAATATTTTGATCTACACTTCGATTTTTATATATTATTTTTGTTATCCTGACGAAGAAGCCATTGGCTTCGAAACATGTTGAATTTTTTTTCCAATAAATAAGTGGTTTTTACAAAGTTAATTTATATAAATTCTAATTATGTCACCACAAAATAAATTTACTACATTTGAAGAAAAAAAATTAAGATTCATTACAATGATGATTTTCACAAAGATTAATGTCTATTAACGTTTTCACGCATTTTAATATGTACGAAAATTTTTACATATTTACATGTCTATTAAATTTTTTAATAAATTTAGCATTTTTACACATTTTCATCTCTACGTAGATTTTCATACATTTTTATCTGTATGTCTATTAACTTTTTTACACGTCTTCACATCAATGAAGATTTTCAAGCATTGTAAAGTTTCAGAACAACAATTTCAGTTGCATTAAGTATCTTTAAAAAGGTTAGGTTAGGTTGGGGTTTGTGCAGGTATATTTACACATATCGTTTTATTTATTCAAAACTGCATAGAACAAACAACCTTAATACTTTTCAAAAACTTACAAAACAATACAATACATGTTTGACAAAACAAGCTCTTCAGAGATTGTTGTGTTTTCTATTATTTTCGACCACCTTGTACCAAAATTCACCAAAAAATTTTCACAAAGATTTCATCTCTTCCAAGCTCCAAAAATATTCAACATTCTAAACACAAAACTAAAAATTTGTAGCCATAGTCTCGCATATTTTTCTTTAAAAGTGTAATTCTGACTCCATGAAAAGGGAAGAAAGCGTGCAGAAAACCATTTAAAAGTCAAGATTATAACCTAAATTTGAAAAATACTCGTACCTATATATCTATACCTATAAAACCCAATGTCTGTCTGTCTGTTCTCTATACAAATCCACACCGTTTGTCCGATTCGATTCAAATTTTGCATACTTATGCTTTAGGACCCGGCGGGTAACATAGGCAACATTTTCCCCCTACTCTCTTACCCCTTCCCCACCCCTGAAATATTTCTATGCAAATCTGTACCGTTTGACGGATCGGACTCAAAATTTGGAAACTTATTCTTTAGGACTCGGCGGGTAACATATGTGACATTTCCCCCCTACTCTTTTCACCCTTCCCTTCCCTGACATATTTTCTAGGTTAATCTGTACCTTTCGACCGATCGGACCCAAAATTTGGAAAAGTATTCTTTGGGATCCGGCGGGTAACATATTTCTCATTTCCCCCCTATTCTTTCAACCCTTTCCTCCGCTGATATATTTTCGATGCAAATCTGTACTATTTGACCGATCGGGCTCAAAATTTGTAAACTTATTCTTAGGGACTCGGCGGTTAATATACGCGACATTTCCCCCCTATTCTTTTAACCCTTCCCCTCCCCTGAAATATTTTTTAGGTAAATTTGTACCTTTTGGCCGATTGGACCTCAAAATTTGGAAACTTATTCGCTAGGACTCGGCGGGTAACATGTGCGACATTTCCCCCCTATTCTTTTAACTCTTCCCCTTATCTATTTTCGATGCAAATCTATGCCATTCGAATCGAACCTTTGTTTAGCCTCACAAATTTATTTTAAACTTAATCCTTAACCCGTGCAACGCCGGGCTAGGACAGCTAGTTTAACATATATTTTAATCTTTTCAGCTACTTTTATATATTTTCTTTTATTCACTATCCAATTTACATCATTTTTTTAAATGTCAATAATATAGAATTAACACTATTACTAAATTTGTTAATGATTAATTATTATTTTTACCTATTTTTTATTGACACTAAGATTTATTCATATAATAACTGCTTTATATAAATAATAAATATTCTTGCACGTATACTATACCTACTGGAAGAGCACTGTCTGCTATAATACAGTAAAATACTAGTGTAGCGGGCAGGGTGTCAAATTAATGTAGTGTTTACTTTGCTACCAAGACTAGGGTTGCAGCTTTTTTTCTGCAAATAAAGAACATTGGTTATTAAAGGTATAATCACCAAGAAATCGAGAAATATTTCCTTCAGATGATTTGTTTAATTTTAATCGTACACAACAAACACGGGTTACAAGGCTGGCAAATACAATTAATTTCGAGGTACCTAAAAGGAAAACGTCTTTTGGGCAAAGACAATTTAATTTCACTGCCCCGCTTGTTTTTAACAAGTTTTTACCTAATGAAACAAAAGAAATAACTCTACACAAACCTTTTAAACATCATATTACTAAGTTTATAAAAATATCAGGTAGAAGGTATGCTGAAGAAGTGATCCGCCCTTGACCTCTGAATTGGCAAAAACTGATTTATATAATTTAAAGTAGACTATAATATAATATTTATTTTTGTAACTATTTAAATTCTTATCTTAATTTTGTATGTGTATTTTCTTTTCTCTTAGATTTTGTTATTCCTATTATTTACTTTAAATTCTTATCCTAATTTTGTATGTATATTTTCTTTTCTTTTAGATTTAGTTATTCCTATGATTTACTTTATTATTATTGATCTATTTTCATTATTACGTTTATATTTTCTTTAATTGTCATTTGTTATTATTACATAAATATCATATGAGAATAACTGCCACAGAACAGGTTTTTACCTAGTGCGGCAGTTATTAGTAACTTGTATTAACGAATGTAAATAAACAATAAACAATAAATAAATAAAGGTAAAAAAAGTACATTGTATCAAAATAAAGTACGATTTATTTTACTTTTTTTATTTTGCATAAAAATAGATTCAGAGACGCTTTGTTTCTTTCGTCTCGCCATTTGCTATTCATGACAGAAAAAACTCTATAAAACCAATTAATCGTATTTTAACTGCACTCACACAAAACAAACAAAAAAAAATTACAATGACATTAGCGAAGGGAAAAACTTCATTTCAAAATGAAGACTACAACACACACACGTTCACCAGTTTGAAGACTACAAAGTGTACACTACAATTGTAGTAAAAACTACTTGAAGTGAAGCAATTGCAGTACTACGAAATGAAGTGAAGTAAATGAAGTGAAGTAATGAAGTAATTGTAGTATTAATGAAGTGAAGCAATGAAATGAAGTAATTGTAGTATTAATGAAGTGAAGTAATGAAATGAAGTAATTGTAGTATTAATGAAGTGAAGTAATGAAATGAAGTAATTGTAGTATTAACCCTTTATAGGTCATAAGCCAAAACGGATAGTTTTGAGACCGGCAACATTAAGGTCTATATTTATTAAATTTTACAAGTTATAAACACCTTTATGGGTTCAAATCATTCTCAAATAACACACCGAGATTTTGAATCTAACCAACCCCTATGAAGTTCGCAATTATTGAATATATTACGAAAAATGCCCCCCGGTCAGTTATCTGACCAGCGTCCGTTTAGCGACACGATGGCTATCAATTTTTCGAGAACAGTTGTTTTTGAGCTCTTGTTTTTCAAAAATTGTGAGTTTCTACTGAAAGCAAAGTAAGTACATTTATACAATACATAATAATTGGAACGGACAGGGTTGAGCCATGTAAAAAATGAGAACATAACATGACCACTATGAGCGGCGCGTGTCCAAAATAAATCAGCCGCTACATACAGAAAATTGCATTGGAGACGAGGCGTGTATGCCGCTACTGAAAATCGGGTTGCCGCTCGGAGCGCGCGCAAGTCAGTGCCCAGCGGCTGTTGCCGCGACTGGAGGGGGGCCGCGCGCGCATACTGCTTCCAACTAGCTGTAGAACAACATCGCCCGGACACTAGCCCGGAGATTGGCCCTTTGTTAAATGAATATGAAAAATGCAGCCTGTTTGGCCGCCGATGTTATTTCCAGCTACAAGTGTCGATACAAATATGTGTGGAATTTGTATATGTTATGAAAATATTTAAAAAATATGTTGATGCCTTGTAGGAAGCAGCGCTTGGCGCCCTTTTTGTATGCAATATTGTCATGTGCATTATGTTGAATCTCTGATGAGAAAAATGTATTGGAATTTTATGAATTTTTATGAATAAAATGGAAATAAATAATTTTTTATTTGGCACCTATTGGTGCGTGGACAAAGGTTAGAAGTTTGAGCCGAAGGGATTCTTCCGCGATGTAACGCCCCAAAGGTAAGTATGTGTGTGGCACGCGGTACCCGCGATGTTCGCCAACACTAAATGGGCATGAGTGTGGCACGCAATATTCGCCAACACGGGAGACGAGTCTCGCTGCAGAGGGTCTCGTCTCTTTCTTTCCGCCGTTGAATCCGCCGACGGCAATAAATGTTTTTTTGGAATATTCATAGATTTTACAAACCTTACCCCTACCTACCTACCTGACCCGGCTTATAACTTCTAACGGCCTAGTAACTCAAATTCCGAGCCCGCGCCCGCCGTCCTGAGATGGCGTATATGGAATACCCTCCCACGGGGGCCCGAAGGCCGCACCGGGCGCCATCGTGGAGATGTGTCATCATGAAATAAATGAGTACTGGAAGACCGTGAGAAAAATTTTGTATTTTCTCGATTTGGAAAGGTAGACTCCTGTTTTTTCGGGCCCACGTCGCGGTAAGCTCGCGCACACGGCTCGCCGTGGAGAATATTAAAAGGTCGAATTTTAATCGATAATCAGAGCGGCTTACCGTGGACGAATTCCTACTTATGTAGTGTCATTGCATTCCTTAACTGAATGCCTGTCTGGAAAATGTATTTTTACACATGTGGAATGATATAGGCGCGCCTGAGGGTGAAATAAAAAATTGGTTTTTGGCGCTTTTTTGAATGCCTATAACTCAGTAAATATTTACCTGAAATATTTGTAATTACTGTTAAAATGAGCGCTTGCATGCGCA